>JAVDPK010000318.1:484919-513635 GCA_034780415.1 Cichlasoma orientale | reverse complement strand
TAAAAAAAGTTTGCATGTTTACTTTTGATTTTTTATCTGTGTACCCCCCCCCCCCCCCCCCAAAAAAAAAAAAAATCCATAACCCAGCACACACAGCCAACTCAAAATACCCTACTGCACTATGAACACTTACAACCCGGAGAGGCCGTGTTATTACAGAATTCACTTTGGATACGATAAGATAAACATGCAGACAATGGCTGTTTGGTATCTCTCATCACACAGGCTGCATGATATTACACTGCAGCCATGGAGATCACTATCCTCCCATTATTTATTCAAAGTCAAATTTAATATATTTATTTATATATTTATTCCGAGCTTAAATGTGAAATTCAGTCACGGCAGAGTTTTGCCTTTAAATCTGTGTTTTCCAGAAAAAGAACAGCGCGCGCACACGCGGCACACCGTGCACAGGGATGATTATACAGATCAGTGATAGGTTAAAGGTACCACCAGGCGCTGCTGTTGGCTAAGTTCTACTTGAGAGGTGTTTAATCTCAATGATGGAATCCATCTGAGAAAGCCTGAGCACTGGAAAGGATTCAGAGGTGTTCGGAAAAGCAGGAGCCGTTTGTTTTCCATTTGCTTTTTCCGTGCGAAACGAAATATTCTGAACGCTGCACTTCAGGCAAACAGATGTGATGCGGTGTGCGGACGAGCGTGTGGTTGATGCTGTGATGTCGGAGCGGTTTAAATGGCTTCATCTTCTGAGTGGTGTTGTTCCAACTTTGCCCTTCATCTGATAGGAAATGTTTCTGATCCCAACCGATGATGCATCAAGCGGTATCTGATACTGGATTAGTCTATTACAGCCAACCTTCCTGCAATGCGCAGCAACTTTAGCACTGAAAGTCATTTAAGGAGCATAACCCTCTGAGGGCTTTTCAAAGGCACAATACACTTCTACACACAAACACACGCGCACACACAGTCCTCCCTTTTCCTCATCTCCACCATCATCTTCCAGCCTCATGTGATTCACATTTTATGCATGTGACTCTTAAGGTTGTTTATTTGCCACAGCAATTCTGTCTCAGAGAAAGATGTTAGTTGAATCCAGATAAATAAATCACTGAGAAGAACCTCACCTGGCCCCGGGTATTGTGTCCAGTGGATGTCTTTATACTGTGTGTTGTACTGCATGTAATTTTTTCCCCTCAGAGTGAACACATGTGGGCTGCAGGTCTGCATCAAATGGCCCAAAGTTTTGCTTAGTGTCAGATTTTAACAGTTTCAGGCTACTGTTATTGTAACCAGTTCATATCATGCCACTATATAAAATGGTTTTAGCAAACTTTGTCTCTATACATCTTCCTTGTGTCACCAACTATTTGTAAATCTATTGCTTAGTAGCAACTATCAAGTGTTAGATTAATTGCATCAGGTTGCCCAGTTAATGTTTAACTAACCTAGTTAAGTAAACTAGCTGGAAACTAACAACTTGGGCAGCCAGCTCCTGAATGGAAACCCAATGCCCCACCCATATTAGTGTGTACAATGCACAGATTTACTTCAGTATCAGTCTTCAAAGAAAACAACTGCTGGTAACCAGACACACAGCAGACAGCTTTTCATAAAAAAAATAAATAAAAAAAAACACAGTTTGCGTGCTTGATTTTTCTGCAGAAGCACACAGCATACCATCAGAAGACACATTTGAAAAGCAAAGTGAGTCAATAAATAAAGCAATTCAAAGGCTTCCTCAGCCTTGGTTACTGACACAGGGGTCAAACAACACTTTATTCACGCATTGTTTTTATACAGCCTGGATGCAACCAATAAATTAAGTCTTTCAGAGGAAGAACATTCATTATAATCAAGTTAATTCTCTTGATCTCCAATTATGTTTAAGGACAGGTTAAAAGAAGTTAAGAAAATTAATTAAAAACTTAAAGCCATAAACACAGTCAGTAAAGAAAAAGTGCTGTGAGGAAGTTGGTTACACTGCGGCACTGGTCATGTTCACTGACACGTTGGTTTTGAGTGCTTTTGAATTTGCAGCAAGGCATCTGTGCCCAAGTAGAGGCGGCTCACAGCAGTCGTGTCCTCCCACGCTATCCTCCCATCATCCACCCCTCCCTCTGGTCCTCACTAGACATCAACGCTCATGCCATAGTCTGGGCTGCTGGCAAACTGGATCTTACCATCTGTTTCCTGCTCTTCAAACACCATGATCTGTGAGAAGTTACAAAAATAGTAATTTATGTATAGACATATAAAACTTAGCAAAACAAAAAAGGAAATTTGTGTCTGGTTGATCATTCCTTTGTTGTAATAATCCTTCTTGGCTTTCCCACAGTATAGCTTTATTGCCAACTCTTCTCTGGATTGGCAGAGAAGATTCAGCAAGTTTTTAGTGGGCACAGCCCACATACTCAACTCTGCTGCTCAACCCACAAATGCATTTTCCTTACAAATGTGGCTCCATTTAAGGGGAAATAAAGGGGCTTTCCAACTGTATACGATTTATTGCAAAGAAGCATTGTTACAACAAGAAGCTATCAACCAAACACACATTTCCTTACTGTTTGTGCTAAGTTTCTAAATACCAGCTTATTTGAGGTCATGAAAGGACAGCGAGTGTGGGTGCTTGAGAACTAATGTCAATATATGCACACTACGAGAGAGGAACAAGCAGGGAAAATAATATTTAAAGTTGGAGATTTGAGAAATATGGATGGCTGCAAACTGTGACTCTTGAACCGTGATATTTTTTTTATTTTTGCCATATTAGTGGAGATCAGTAGTGGTATATTGAGAATCGTTCATTATGAACTATCCATTATGAACTGTGGAAAAGAGCTATTAAAACTAATGAGAACGACCTAAAATTTTTTTTTTAAAAAAGTAGCGAATTTATAAAAAAAAAAAAGAAGAAAAAAAAAAGAAAAATCACAGAGTTGAATAAAAATGTAGATAGGTTGCACATACACTCACCAGCCACTATGTTAGGCACAACTTGCTAGTATCAGGTTGGACCCCCTTTTTCCTTCAAAACCGCCTGAAGTCTGAGCACAGATTCAACAAGGTGCTGGAAACATTCCTCTGAGATTTTGCTCCATATTGACATGATAACATCACACAGTTGCTGCAGATTAGTCTGCTGCACATCCATGATGCAAACCACCACATCCCGAAAAGGTGCTCTATTGGATTGAGATCTGGTGACTGTGGAGGATTCTTGCTCTCAGCTGACATGTGACCCATTGTTCATTCAGATATCTTCTTGGTTGTAATGAGCAGTTATTCGAGTTGTTGTCACTTTCCTGTCAGCTCGGAGCAGTCTGGAGATTCTCACCTCCGGCATCAACAAGGCATTTTTGCCCAGAGAACTGCCGCTCCCTGGATAGTTTCTCTTTTGTTTCAGACCAGCTTCTGTAAACACCAGAGATGGTTGTGTGGGGGAAATCCCAGTAGATCGGTTGCTGAAATACTCACCAACAACCATCAAGTGACTTAAATCTCCTTTCTTCTCAGTTCTGATGCTCGGTTTGAACTGCAGGAGGTCGTCTCGACTATGTCTACATGCCTAAAGGCACTGAATTGCTGCCATGTGATTGGCTGATTAGATATTTGAAAAAATGAGCAGTTGAACAGGTGTACCTAACACAGTGGTAAGTGAGTGCAACAAGAAATCGTAGTAGAATAAAGTATTTTTAAAATATCCCAATAACAGCACTGTGAAAAGTCCAAAACTGTGCTAGAGTCAGGGCTACAATTCTCCCTGAGTCCATTGCAGATCATCTAAATGGTGAAGCACATGTTTATGGATAAGAGAGTACCTGGTTATCCCCCCTGTGAAGCCAGGGACCCGGGACATAGAGAGTTTGCTGAGGACCAATGGACCAGTAACGACCCAAATTCTTGCCATTGATGAACACGACTCCTTTGCCCCAGCCCTGTGAACACAACCACTTACTGATTACAGCGCTTAAGGATATTTAAAAAAACAAAAACAAGCATGTTCCTGACTACCAGCAGTGTGTGTCATGTTGAGTTAATCGCGCCTTACCGCACAAAAACTGAACCTCCTTTTCTCCTAAAAACCTTTTTAGAAATTGTCCAATCTCACAAACAGAGCAAAGAAATAATATTACAGTGCAAATTTACCCAGTGAATTATAAATGAGCCTGCACTCAATCAAGCTGTTAAGAGCCATTTATCTGGGCATGTTTTACAGATGTGTATCAAGTATGAATTAAAGACTAATTCATTCAATCAACATTCATTACAGTAATTACAAAACCAAAAGGCAAAGTCAATTATCACTCCCCCCCAAAAAAATGAATTCAGTGAAAAACTGACCTCCTAACAGATGTCTGCCCTATACTGAATTTCTAGCTTGATGTCAAAATTCATAACAGATGTACAGAGGAGAGATCCGCGTGTGTGTGTGTGTGCACGAGAAACAGAGGTTTTGGCTGTTTATGAAGACTTCAGCTTATATATTATCTGGTATACATTTAAAAATCATATTAAGATGTGGGCAGGACAAGGCCTAAGGTCAGATAGGCCTTCACAGCTTGTATCCAGGTAAATTATTATTTACTGTGATTTCTGTTATCTAGAAGAATCAAAACTTGAAATTCATACAAAACAAATGTCTCAAGAAATAATTTTCTTAAAATGTAATTTGTGTCGGATAAAACAAACAGGATGTCACTTCTAATGACGCTTTTCCATTTTGTACAATGGTGAAATCAGCTGGCTGTCCCACTCACAGGCAGTTTGATGAAGGTGTCTCGAGGTGAGCCGTTCACATGCAGTTTGGCCCGGAAAAACCCCGGGAAGGAGGGCTGCTGGCGCATGGATAACCAGTGGGCTGAACTCTCAAGTCTGTAAAGATTGAATAAAAAGTACAAATGTCAGTTATGCGTTGCAAATCTTACAAAAAAAAAAATAAAAAATAAAAATCCATCATTCCTGACTTTTAGCAGGCCTGTTTGTCAGCCAGCAGCATTTCGTCTCCTTCATACAATATTTATTTTCCTAGCAGTGGAATATGCAGATGTATGTATTTGCAAAAAAAACAAAACAAAAAAGATAGTCTAAGTAAATTCAAAAGGTTACTATGATATGAGACCAAAATCCCTTCCCCGGGTAAGAATCTGCATTCATTGGTACAATGCTTCAGGACTTGACATTTTCAGAACGGTGTTCAGGTTAAAGAAATTTACCTTTGAACCTACACGGCGAGAAACGCCCTATATTTGGAATTATGACTTTACTGGGCAAAAATGCAGACATTAACAAACTGATAGAGTGACCCTGGTGTTCATTATCAATGAGAAATAAAAAAATTTGTACAGTGTGGTGTACAACATGTGAGAAATATGGCTGTATGGGGGGGGAGGCCATTCTAATAATGCAATATGGAAACATCATGAGCGAAAAGCATTTGTGTCTTGGGGTGTGCCGGGTCCTGCAAAAGGACCTTTTAATGTTTGACTGCAGTGTTGTGCTTCCATGTATAGAAGCTACCAGACCCGATGACCATTATGGGATTGATGGCACATTCATGACCCCCCCACCACGTTTAGTGTGCAACTGAACATTTTGCTCGTGAGGCAGGTCATGGCATTAAGTAACTGCAAGCAGATCAGTTTCCATAACTATGTTCACGTCTTGCACTTGTTTGGCCTGACGTTGAATGTAAGGCCTCGAAGAAGGTTTGCGGAAAACAGCAAACATACTGCGCTACTTAATTCCTGCTCTGTTACAAGTTTATCCATCTCAGGGCCTCGTTCTCTTTGCAGTCATTTTGGTATTTTGGAAATGGTGAGCCCAGGCTTGAGAAGGAAGGACACTCGGGACACAGGTATTAACAGGACAGATGATCATCCAGTTCAGTTTATTCTTTAACAAGGTACAGTATATTTATGCTCATTCAGCAGGTCTACTAATCTATGCAGATAAGGCTGATGCAAATCTAACATGTTGCTGCCTATCTTCCTAAAATTAGATAAAGGTGTTACATCATGTTCTAGCTAGAGGCTCCATTTGGTACGACCTCTGAGAGCCATTAAAAAAACAAAACTTTACGAATGGCACAGTGATGCACTACAGTACTGTGCAAACGTCTCGAGTCACCCCTCATTTCTTTATGTTTTGCTTCCAAGGAGCCAGGCTTTAGTGGTGCTCAGCAACAGCTCTCCAGGCTTTCTCAAGGTCTTTCAAAGTTTGTCTTTGGACACTGGCTGCTTTTTCACTCATATTCAGTCCAGTCCTTGTACCTGACCATATTCAGAGGAATGTTTTTATATTTGTTAAGCCACCTAACACTGACCTATGAATCATTTAAGCATAAAAATACAGAGTGTTGTGTCTACACCTACCAGACAATTTAGCAAAGAATCTATTTCAAATTGTATGTGGCCGTTTGTTACTAGCAGCCCGTCACAAAAACACATCATTTGTTCCCATTTCTTTAGTTGAATCCATGAAAAATACCAAAAATAACAGTTTGACAGGTATAAAATAGTATTTCTGCGCCATCAAGGTGATGCTCAAAGAGATGTTAGCCGAAAACATATCTCAGGATGGTGTGCAGTGTGTCCCTGAAAGAAAACTGAGGAAGCTGTACTCTCCTCAAATCTTAATATGTAGAGCAGAGGTCAGGAGAGGGGTACAAAGGTGAGTGTCTACAGCCACCTTAATAACACAGTGGAGGCTCCGTCATGGTTTGGCACTGCATTTCAGCCAGTGGTGTTTGGGATCTTATCAAAATTGATAAGATAGGAAAGTACCGTCAGCTTTTGATCCACCAGCGTGACAATGATCCCAAACACACTGCCAATGCAGTAAAAGCAAACCTGGATGAAAAACACACTATGGAACACTATCAGTCATGAATCGGCCTCCCCAGAGCCCGGACCTCAACATTATTGAAGCAGTGTGGGATCATCTTGCCAGAGAACAGAACAAAAGGCAGCCGGCATCCAAAGAAGAGCTTTGAATGTCCTTCAAGAAGCCTGGAGAACTATTCCTGAAGGCTACTTAAAGAAACTACAACAATGCTGCCTAAGAGTGTTCAGGCTGTGCTGATGAGTAAAGATAGAACAAATACAAATACAAAATAATTGCTTCAGTTGTTGCACCTATTTCCCAAACAACATACAAAGAAACGAGGGGCATCTCAAGATTTTTGCACAAATGTACTGACATTTGTTTGTCTGTTCAACACATATGGAATGTATGAACTGGTTGGCCTCGGGCATTGAAATGGCATAATAACTGACTCACACTTAATGCTCAGATGAAGATGTTTAGAGACACTGGATGAAAAGGGTGCGCTTTGTTTTGTTTTGCCATTAACTTCCCATCATAAGGACTGTGATAAGCAGGAATATTACTAAATGGATGGGATAAGAAAAGGCACATTTAAAGACAGAAACACAAATGTTGGTGGATAATAACTGAAAGACACAAACCTGTTTACAAAGGCAGGCTTCATATCCACGCTGTGAATAATGAAGTCTCGGAGGAGTTGCTTGTTGAGCAGAATATCTCCAACAAGACCTGAAAGGTGAGTCAAACCTGCTTTCAGTTTCTTTATGGATCTTAAAACAATGTTAATGAGTTTCTCTCAGGGTCTCAAATGAAAAAGAAGAGAAAAAAAAGATCTCTTTCAAAGCCATCTGTTTGTCAAACTGCTTGTACCTTTGCGCTGCTCATCCAGGGTTTTGCCATAATTCACCCTTCCACAGTTCTCCACCAGTAAGCTCAGAGTTCTTCTTCCCTTCAGTGGGGAAATACATAAAACATTAAGAAGCATTAATAGAAAAACAGCAGTATTAGCACACACAAAAAACAAAAGGAGGTAAAAAAAACCAAAATCCATTCAGCTGTTTTGATTTTAGCAACTCATCAAGGCTGACGTGCGCCTGCAGATTTCTGTAAGGCTGAAGGTGACTTTCTCATTTGTTAGGATAAACAGTTGTTTGAAAATTTGCTGTTGGCTTAATACTGGGACCTTGCTGCCAAAAGCACCCAGCAGCATCCCCCGAAGCTTTCACATGCTGCATGCCGTTAAATGTTTACAGCTTTACTCTTTTCAAACAGCAGACGGGGTCAAAATTTCATACGCAAGGACAGACAAGTTCACACGTTACCTTCCCGTCATGCAGGGCGAGTTCTTGCACCTTGTAGTTGAAAACGCCTATAAAATGTTTATCCACAAAAACCTGAAGAAAAAAGAAAAAGAAAACTGAACATAGATGCATTTATCTTTTTACTGCATTCAATCTTTCCCTGAACTTTTCTCGAGAACAGTCCACTAACAACAGACCAAATGGTCACAGCCTCAGCTTGCACTCCACAAGTACACTGATCAGAGGTGCGACTTCTAACAAGCAGATTGCAGCTTTCTACGACCAAATGTTCTCACAGAGAGAAGCTTCGAGGTCTGACTGTGGATGCACCGTGTGTGTGTGTGTGTGTCCGTCTTCCTGTCCTTACCAGAGCTCTGTCTCTGACACTGTTCTGTGAACTGAGAGCTCCGCCACTGGTGATAGTGGTCTCATAGAGTGTGTAGCCATATGATTGACCGTTGTTATTGTTGATAGGAAGATTCTCCATGTTCACCGGCCTCTCTGACTTGAAAGGCTACAAGACATACAAAAGACATACTTTTACAGCACACATACTGTATATAATGGTGTCGGAAATTCATATTTTTTTTAACACAGCATAAGAGTTGATGTATTTTCTGTATAAAGCGTTCCTATCTGCTGTTCTTTTCATTCGGTGACAATTCCTTACCCTTGCTAGATGCATTATGCACCTTTCGCAAAACAACAAGCACTCCTTGCCACGACACGATTAACCACATACCTCCAAACACACGGATACGATATCAAACTCAGACAACCCACTCAGGGGCTCTGAAGCCGCTGAAGAGAAAACATGTTTTTTTAAACAAGGGCGTGTGGCTGGACGGGGGCAAAGTAATTGCCGTCTCACAGGGAAGCAAATTATTGCGATGGGGAGTGAATAATTAATGTTGTAAGCAACTGCCAGACCTGCTACATCTGGTTTGAATATAAACGCCGGCGAAGAACAAGGTGTAAATGGCTAAATGAGACTGGTAGACATGAAAATAAGCAGAAATGACAACACCACCCTAAAAGGTTGGCTGGTGTTTAAATCGTAATTGTTTTTTTCCTCTTTAGCAAAGGGAGATTTTTTTTTTTGTGTGTGTGTGTCGCATTCAGGCTTTTATTTCCACAACAATCTCTCCAGTCATAAAGCTGCTCACAGCTGATTACTGCTGGTCCCTGAGCAGGCCACCGGTGTAGTTAGGAGAAAATGTCTTGCTCGAAGCGCTGTTGTTCATTTTCTCATTTAGACTTTTCAGTTGGTCCAGAATAGCAATTCACCCATGTTTAGAAGCATTTAAAATAAGTTGGGACACATGCCATGTGTGATAATGCTTTATTGTAGGATAACGGGGAAAAAAAATGAATATGTAAGTAAATATGCGTGGGCAGGTGATGCATTTTAAAGATGCATGTAAAGAAACCCCAAAGTGCACAGATTAATGCAATAGTGTTGCTACAACCTACGGCTAAGCTAGGGTTGTTTCTATAATTTGCAAAGCAAAGATAGAAAGGTTAAATTATGGTGTCTGGCAGTGGTCAGATTTATTTGATCATTTAGGCATCTGAGAAACTGATGTGCAACGCGAGGGCAGCAGAGTGCATGAATGCACTTTTGAAGTAGTACAAAGGCTGCACGTACACTTAATAGTTAAACTTTCTTTGAGCTCGGTTTAATTTCTTATGCATTCTGTCTGTAAACAACCTTGCAGCTTTGCTACACCGTGCAGACGAGCACTGCTTCATGAGACGGCGTTATTGTTTATTAATATGTGCTTCTTATTTTGGCACTCGTGCTGCGGCTGTAGCTTACCTTGTCAGTTAGACGCAGACTGTCCCACAGAGACATGTGCTGCTGGATGACAACAGGTTGGTACGCTCTCCGCTCATGAACAGAGGGCGGTTCAGGGAGAGGCTGAGCTGCAAAAAACAAGGTGGAAAAATAAGCGTTGCCTGCAGTTTGTCTCTCTGCCCTTATCCTCTATTCAACAGAGGGAGTTCTATTCTTTAGGGAGAATCCGTCTATATATCAAAATAAAAAAGGGGCGACAGATGAAATAAAAAGTTTAAAGTCTCTCTCAAGACATTAACAAGTTAGTGAATCCCCTCATTGAAGTGGTAAGGGTTTTGGTTTTTCCCTTTAATCTGTCAGCCATTAAGTACATGTTTTGGGTACTGCTGCAACCAAAAAAAAAAAATACATGCTACATCTGGCATGCAAACATTACTGAAATATACAAAAAGCTACTGGACACCCGCCTGGAATATTAAAACTCATTCTCTAAGAAGTCTTTCATTGTCCAGCCTTCAGATCCCACCCCTGAGAAACTGCTTCTGAGCCTCCTTGGGTGAGCCACATGAAGTCCACACCAGCATTCAGTTTGTATTTCAGTTTACAGTCTCTTTACAATGATTACCAGTGGTTGCCCATACCCTCTAACAGCTTTTAAAGGTGTTAAAGCACACAGAGACACCAGGAGTCCCTCTGGAAAAGGTTTCACAGCATTTTATTCTCGCCAAGTGGTAGCAGCTGGAATAACCAACACCTTTTTTCTAAATATCTCCCTCGCCTCAGCAGCAGATCAAATCTAACATAAAGACGACTGAAATCACATTTTGACATCAACTACACATTTAAGGCCTGCAATGTAAGTAATTAAATGTACTGTTCTGTAATATAAATGTGTGAGCAGCAGTCAGATCGTCAGTGGGTGATGCGCAAATTAATAATTTGAGCTTTAAGTTAAACAGGTCACATTACTAGCAGCACACATACTGCAGCCGACAGAATATATAATCATAGGCCTACTTCTAGAGCCACGGCTAGACCTTTGACAGTGCAGGCTGTCAAAGGTAACGCCAAAACAACGCCTCAGGGAAATGAGTAACTGACACAATGTACATGATTTGACAACCAAACAATTATAAAATATGAAGTTGATCTAATTAAGAAATTAGGTCATGTGTTTGCGGCTGCCGAGAAAACACACAAAGCAGGCTCAGACTCTCGTATCCAGGCCACTGCTCATGTTCAGCAGACTACAAAAACATAAGGATGAATCACGCACAGGCAGCCTTTCAAACTATCTTCAATCACCACAACGTTGAGCAAATTATTAGTTTGTTGTGCTGGATTCGGTCCCGGATTGCCGAAAGCTAGCCATAGCCACAGAACACTTGAGACTCCTGCCCCCAACCACAAAACCCTGGTTTTTACAAATAGGGGAAAACCGCCTAACCAATAAATGTGACAGAAGGCCGAGTATGTAATTTTGAAAATGAGCAATAATTGAGGGTCATTGACTTGGACAGAATTCAGCCACACATGCACAAACGCACACACCCACATGTAATCCGTGTTTGTAATCGCATGCAAAGTGATCCCGCTTTAGCCAACAGAGAACAGGATCTACAAGGAGAATTTACTTAAGAGGGTGATGAAAGGAAAAGGAGAGAAAAGAGAGACAGAAGATCCGAGGCCCATCTCGCCAGCAACACACAACACTCACTGTGGTAGTGGCTGAATAAATTCCTCAGAAGATGGTACTTGGTGGTGTAATCCCCAGCCTCGGATAATGGAGCATCGTAATCTGAAAGATAATGCACTATCAGAACATAGGCTCAGGAGGCAGAGAGAGGCAGGGATGTCTCTTACTGTGGCAGATGCTTTCACTGTGCGCCCCTATCAAACATCTTGAGACAGCAGCGGGCCGAGACATATTGCGGTTTATCTTGACAGAAAATGGAGGCTTTGTGAGGCAAAAAAAAAAAGGTAAAAGACATTCAGGGAAGTAAACACAAGTGTGAGGGCTGCTGAAGGTCAGAGGTGGCCTTGCCTACTGTGAAGCTTGTTTTCAGAATTCTCCTCCTTTCTGAAGAACAAGGTCATTATGATGTTAAGTACCCTAGAGGAGGATATAAAACCCATTGTACCATCTTTAATTTACATTCCCGTGCATTTTATTAGGTAATGAATGCATTTGTGTGCTCTGCATATTCAAGTTTCAAGACAGATGCTGCTGAGTAGGGATAGCACCACCTACAGATGTCTGAAATAACCTAATCATATTTTTTATCTACCTAACCAGTTCACATTTGTTACGACGCTACAAGCAGACACAATCAGACTCCGTTTCAAACGGGTTATTCTCCACATGATGCATGCAAATTTCAGCCTATTGTTGTGCAAAATCTGTGGGCTTTGATAAGTGCCACTAATTATGAGCATGTGCCTGGCTACTAAAATGCAATTTTGTGCTGAATCCTTGTGGCAGGGACAAGTTAAACCCTGAACAGTCAGCTATGTATAACCCAATTTTCCTCCCAGCTCTAGCAGAGAATTTTGTTTATTCAAATATCAGGAAATACTGGCCGGTGCGCTTTCGAAGCTCACGAAGGAGAAACAGATTTGTTCCACATACCGTAGCTTGTCACCATGGGTTTAGATGCCGGCAGTTTAACAGCAAAGGCCCCGTTCATGAAGCCAAAATTCGTACCCCCGTGGAACATGTAAAGGTTGATGGACATGCCCAGCTCAAGGATTTCTGTCACCACAGGTATCATATCTGTCAAAAACAAACAACACACAAAAAAAAACAACTAAGTAACACTCATATAAAAAGTGTTTAATTTAGCTAAATTTTTCCCATATGACCCGTGAGTGAATCAGGGAACAACAAGCAGGACATTAAGGCACAAAAAAGAAAAAAAAAATCTACATAGGCTCAGATTTAATAAGCTAGAGCTGCTGTTTTAATACCCCTATTGCTCTCAATGTCAGTTCAACTGAAACACAAACTGCAAATCCCATTACAAGAAACTATCATTTATTATGGAACAATGCTCACACCCCAAAATGCCCCATTTTCTTGCACAAATAAGCTTCATATATTTTGTAATGAACGTAGCTAAGAAGGTAATTAAGAATTTAAATTGAATTTTAGTAGTGCAACTGGCCTGAGTTTAATGATCGCAATCAAGGGCGTCAGCCTTTGTGAATAACAATTGGCCCGAGTGAGTGACAGAGCCAGACTCGGTCGGTTTCATGGTGGCAGAACTCACTGTGACCAACTGCTGGGTGTGCTACAGTCTGCAGAGCACTGAACTGTCAAGGACATGAATCCCCTTTGAATATTTCAGTGTTCATTTCATTGCTGTGACAGTCTCTGCATGGTGAGGGGGGGGTTCACTCCCATTTTCCTTTTCAGAACATTTTTTTGTTAAGATGCGGATGGCTGCTAGGAATGACAAGAGTAAAAAGGACGCTTGAGGCACTGCACTCTTTTCAAGAAATAAGATGTTTCCGAGAGCACTCAGGATGGTGATACCAGGGTGTCTGACTGCCATTAATCTTTACAATTGTCAAATAGGTGCTATCATTTACGTCATGACTGTGCATTCGACTAAAAATATTACACGCACGTCAGCAGCATGTGGAGCATGTTACATAGCTGATATGTGGGATATAATGTAGAGTGCATATTGTAGTGTACAGAGAGACACTGGCTCTTTTACAGAATACTGCACTTGGACTTTTTATGCTTTTAGGGCCAAGAGAAGCCACACAACGTGACCACCCTTAAATAGTTTATATGTGTGCCTGACGTGCAACTGAAATAAATAGTTGAGTAAATAATTATTTAGAAACAGAAAAATAACTGCTGATTTTCAAACTATCATTTTTTAAGCTAATTTTCAAGCAAAATGCTAAACAAGTGACTTCTTAGGTTAAAAGGCATGGAGGTTCTGTTTTACACAACCCTATTTTCAAAAAAAGTTAGTACTGTGTAAAATATAAAGCCCGACTGATGTAGGATTTTAAAGACCGATACTGATACAGATATTTGGTGATTTAAAAATCCCATATATTGGCGGATATCTTTTTCTTACAGAACATGAACAGATTTCCCTAACATTTTTTATGTGTGATTATTTATGAGCCCTTACCATGATAATATGGTAATGCTGTTAAAAATAAACTTGTTGTAATATCACAACAAGTTAGGGATTAATCCTCCATGCTCTACTTGACTCTGCTCAGATCAGCTGGTTGTTGTGATTGTAGCATGCTGAGTGCTGTTTGGCAGACAAACAACATCAACACTCACAACATGGTCGAATGGTGTTTCTCCTGTGTCATTACTTTTTAATTTTCACATATCAGCCATTATAAATGCTGATACTCTGTGCACTGGAAAATAGCCAATATCAGCTGATAATATCGGCCAGCCGATATATCAGTCGGGTTTAGGTAAAATATACTGTAAATGAAAATAAAATATATAGTCTATATGATCTGTAATGGAGTCCTGACACACTCAAAAACAAATTCATCAGAAAAAATAAATAAATAAAAAAAATAATAAAATATATATATATATATATATATATATATATATATATATACACACACACATATACATACACACACACATACACATATACACACACATACACATACACACACACACACACACAGTTAAAAACCATTAAAAAATACTTTGAAAACACATCACATCTCAATGGGGAGGACTTGGACTACCTGTGAGACCTTTATAGAGTCCAGATATCGTCTCATGCTATCAGTAGTGAAAAGAAGAAGGAAACATGTCAGTGGCCTCCACCTGTAAAACCATTCGTGTTTGGGGGTTGTCTCATTGTTGCCCCTCTAGCGCACCTCTTGTTAATTTCATTAACACCAAAGGAACTGGAACTGATTAACAACCCCCTCTGCTACTTAACTGACTAGATCAGTCTCCCAGAAGGTTAATTGACCTGATGCTATATTCTGATTAAAAAAAAGTGTTCCTTTATTTTTTTTTTTTGAGAAGTGAATATATAAATAATCAGTGGGAAACCTCATAATGATATCTTCCCATCAACAGGAATGTAGCACAGGAATGTTATTGATAGTGACTGTGTATATGTGAGGCTGCAGGAAAAAGGTGGATGTGGATACACAGGAGATGGGACGGCTAACTCCTCCACCTGAGTTCAATGAGAATCAATGGAGCATATCTTTGAACAGTTCTGCAATTCAGAGGATGGCACACAGCCTCTGGTTTGTGATACTTGGCTCACAATCCAGCAAGCATTAAAACTATATAAATCTCTAACAAAGCCATCAAACAAGTAAGAAATGACCATATGCTAAGCTGTACGCCCCAGTGCACTGTGTGGGCTCAGCACCTTCTTTAAAGAAACATGGCGTTAGAGACTGTCTTATACTCAGCCTGAAGAAAGACACAACTCCCATGGCAGCATGCTTGTCCTTACCCAGTCTTTCCCCTGGCACAGACACTGTTTTATTCTCAGCTAAAAGGTTTGTCTTAAGCCTTTCTTACCCTAAGGCACTGCGACTCTGTCTTACTCTCAAGACAGGCTGTTTTACTTTTCACTGATTTTGTAGTAGCTTGCAGCACAAAACCTGTCTTACTACCATCTCAAATTATCCAGCACTATCGACCCTCTGTACTTAAAAAAAAAAAAAGTTTCACCCACAACAAAGAATCCATCAGCAGAAATCCTATCTTACCCTCGGGTGAACCCTGTCTTATATTCATCATGGATCCTGTATTTCTCTATAAGAAAACACTTTTTCAAATTTTAAGTGGCTTTTTTTTTTATTACCTTTTTTAAAAATAAAGTATGTCTTACCCTCAGCTGTGAAAACATGATGGAGATCCCCCCAGAGATCAAACCAGCCAGACCAGTACTCCATCACCATTTTAGGTTTCTGAGGCTAGTGGGGGGAAAAAAAAAAATTAGTGTCACTTTTCAGTTTCAGTTTTCGTTTCCGTTAAATTTACATATATTGTCTAATTCTTGAAGAGAGCAACGCTAATTAAGCATATATGTGTTGTTGAGTTCGCTTATTTCAGAAAACTCCAAAATCTATATAACATGAATTTAACAGATTTTGTGGCCCACAAGTAAGACTGACTTGTATTTCTTCTAGATACTTGATTTCTTCTGGGTTTAGTTTCTGAAAATTGATGGTTTCCAGTGCTGCAAAGAGAAAAAAAAACCCAAAACACATTATGTTAAATAACATACAATAGCAAACCACTCTTTAGAGAGGTATTAGGCATTCCACCATGCACTGGAAGTATCAGAATAAAACTGTATTATCCTTTAGTTGGTGAAGATATGAAAGGCAGGAAATTGTTCTGAAGTAAGATTTTTAAAGAACATTCATCACTGTGCAAAGATCTTGAGTTTAGCACTAACTGGAAACACTCAAGCATAAAAAAGGCGCCTAACTCAAGGGATGACTGAGTGGTGTGTCTACACATAACAGACAACTTAGCAAAGAACCCATTTTTAATTGCATCTTTAGGCATTTTATTACTAGCAGCCTGTTGTAAAAACACAATTTACTAGTATAGTCTGACGGGCATAAAATAGTATTACTGCACCAACAAGGAGACTCCCAGAGAATGATGATTCGAAAACTTGGCATATCTCTGCATGGTGTGCAGTGTGGCCTTAAAACTTTTGAGGAAACTGGACAAGTGAAGGACAAAAGAAGTGGCAGGCCTAAAAAAAACTATCTACAGCAGTATCTGAAAGTCATGTCCTTAAGAATGCCATAAAAATCCAGCATAGACCTGAGACAGGACCTGAGAGATTCAGCTGATCCATCTACTGTTCACTGAAGCCTCATCAAAAATGGGCTCAGTGGAAGGGTGGCTGACAAGAAGCCATTCTTACGGAAAGGAAACAGGGAGAAAGAGCTGAGGTCTGCTAAAATTACATAAGAACAATGCACTATTAGTCATGGATTGGCCTCCCCAGAGCCAAAGAACTGCAAAAATGCAAAGAACTGAGAGGCGGCTCCAGACTTTCACATAGTACTGTATGAAAAATAATTAGAGATGCATTTAAATATTGCAGTGAATCCCAGTGGAACGTTCATTATTACATACCCTGGCGGATGCTGTTCTTTAATTATATGAATACTACACATGGGCATATATTAGTAATAATAAGTTTCGATTAAAATGCTACATCACTGTAGACAAGACCAACTTTTAAAATAATGGTTGCATTGAAACTGTAAATGTGTCAAAGAACAACTTTCTACTATAACACAAGACCCTCTGCATCTAAAACGTGGTTCTGAATTGCAGTTGTGTGACACTGGCCTGCCATTGGTTCATTGTGCATCAAAAAAAGACAAGATATTGTAGAATGTGTGTGTGCGTGTGTGTGATTGATTGGCCATTTGTCTATACACCAGCTTGTTTGTCTGTCAGCCTATCTGACAATACCTCCTTTGACTCCTCCGAGCTTTAGCCCGTCCTTGTTGTCTGAGGTGAGAAGCAGCTCTGTGATGCCCCTCAACAATAGTGCCTGCAAAGATGTGGGCGGTATTATAGAGGAAACTAAACAAAATTTTAAAAAAATTATTTTTTCATAAGACAGAAAAAGGGAAAGCAAAGAAAGCAAGGGGAGAAAGTAAATAAGTGCAGACCTATTTATGAATCACCAGTTACTGCAACAACTGTGCTCCTTACCTCCTTGATGAAGGGCATGTAATTTCCATCCGTAGCATAGGAACCATATTCATTCTCCACTTGAACTGCTATAATCGGGCCACCCTTGGAGTACTGTGCAGCAATTAGCCAACATACAGAGGATATATATATTAGGGCTTGACACAAGTTCTTTCTCATTCCTATCTTCAATACAGTTAAAATGGGAAAACATTGTGAAATGGAAATTTGAGTGTTCAGTGATGCATGGAGTTGATAAAAAAAAAAAAAAAAAGGCTTTGAAGACACAAGATAAGCAACTGAAGTGTGTCTGGTAACCACTGCAAGCGCTGCTAAAACTGTTTACCATAAGCTTAATAGCAGCTGGGTCCCACACAGCATTTCAGGAGGTCGTAATGAAAATATTGAAGTAGGTTATAAAAGTGTTATCATCTTACAATTGTTGTATCACATTGGAGTTATGATTGCTTTTTAAATTGCACGCTTGCTGAATTTAAAAGAAAAATCAATTAACTCCGTATCTGACATCTGTTTTGTTATTTCTCTTACACCGCAATACTTTGCTCTAAGTCAATTTTCTCCCCCTCATAACTGCCATGTTAATAAGCACGTTTCAGCTATGAAGGTTAGAACCTATTAGTAACCATTAGAACCTTTTAGTAAATGAAAATAAAACTACCTGATGTGGGACGACTTTCTTTATGAGCTGATCAAAGAAGGAGTTGACCGCATCAGTGAATCCAGAGTAGGTTGTTCTCAGCTTCATCTGCGGATCTCGCAGCAGCCAACTGAAAAGGAATCCCAGCACAGTCACACACGTCCACCAACTTATCCTAAGAATGAGTGCCATTGGAATATGAAGCAGAGGAAGTCGTGCCTTTGTGTGCGTCTGTTTCTCTCTCGCTCTGCTTTGACAGTTATCAAACAATTACCTAAACCTCTAAAAACACTACTCTAAAAATACTACCTTATTCCAGTGTTTTGCCGCCAACAATTATCCGATTATCTGCCTGAATCTATCGTGATTACAGAAGTAAATCAATTCATCCTTTCGGGGAGATGTGCCTGTCGGGTTTAATTATGGTTTTCTCCAATACCTCTCTAAAAGTCTGATACTTAATGACTTTCACTTGAGTAACAGCAGTGGTTAACTTACATGATGTACTGTTGCTGTCTATTCTTAATGTGTCTCTATATGTGAGGTCCTGCTGTACTGCAGGTAAAACCCAGTAAGGTGGGCCTCACAAAAAAAACCCATTTCTTTCCAAAAGAAACCGAGCTGGTGAAACTGGCCAAAATTGGCACGCTTAAAAAAACTCATGAATAATTTCTTATATTAATTAAACTTAAGAATTTCTGCCCGCAGCAAACGGACCACTTGATAACGGATAACCTCCATGAAAAATGTACAGTTCTGTGCAAAAGTCTTGAGCCACCCCCCCTTTATATTTTTCTAGGAAAATGGGAAACCGGTGCAGCAATTCATTTAAACATGCACAAGCATACATGGACATCCAGTTGAGAATGGCTTCTTAACAGCCACCCTTCCACTGAGACCATTTCTGATGAGGCTAATAGTTCTTTGGAAATCAATTTATTGATTGCATTATCAAACAGTGGCATTTGTCATAGGTTCAGCCTGGAGAACCACTGCTCGAGAGCAGAAGTGTGGCTCTTGGAGGCAACATATAAGAAAGGAGAGGTGACTCAAGACTTTTGCACTGTATTTGCAATCGAATTAAACTGCTTAACAACCGATGAGCTGCTTTAAACAACAGATTCCACAGTATCTAATGCTGCAAGGCACATATGAAAGATGTATAAATACACAGTAACACTTGACTGCATGTCTAACATCTCTAACCTGGGGAGTCCCCCTAAGTCCCACTCAGCACAGATGTATGGCCCCGGTCGCAGAATCACCCAGAGGCCCAAGCTGGCTGCAAGCTTGAGGTAGGCTCTAGGAAACAGATGTAAAATGAGCAGTCAGTGGAGTCCATTTATTATCAATATGGTCAATAAAGTATTTAAATGCATATTTTCTTTCCACTTTAAAATATTTTACTTAATCTTCATCGTAGTCTTCTTTGGAAACAAGAAACACGTGTAATGAGCCAATGACGTTATAATTAATCAATCACTGACACAGAAACTTCACTAATTAATTAGAAATACTAAACCTAAATCTCGGCTGTATCTAATTACTGCAGGCTGGCAAACTAAACTCTTTTGCAGTGTAACAGCGCCATCTGCAGGGGATCCTCTGAACTCCCTGGAAGCCTTTCCTTGCCTTCGGTTCTTACTCTAAATCTAGCTGGTCTTCAAACTTGAACACCCCTCGCTCCGGCTCATGCAGGTTCCACGGCACATATCTGAAAGAAGAAATAAAACCTTTTTTTAAGTGCATGTGTGTGCCTTTAGTATTTCAGTGACAAACTCTCTCAGCAGTGACACTTTATAGAAGTATGATGGATGAATTGAGTCTGTTCTACTTTGCTTTACTCTGATTTTATTTGATCCTTTTCCAGTAAATCGACCATTTGACACTGCTGCTCTCGTATGTGGTCGGAGAGTCTTGAGTTGTAGCGGGAGCTTACGTAGTGAGAGTATTAAGGCCGCAGGCCTTCATCTTCAGCAGTCGGTCCTCCCAGTAAGCTCTTGGGACACGGAAGTAATGAATGGAGCCTCCCAAGATGTGGAAGGGTTTTCTCTCCAGCGTGAACTGAGAAGAGTTGGCTCTCAGGCCCTCTACACGGTTCATTCTTTTTGCTTCAGGGTGGTTCCTAAGAGGCAAAATTGTAAAACTGTAAAAGAACTTGCTGCACAAGAAAAAAATAAAAACAAAAGATGACACTTTTTTTATTCCCTCCACGCTAAGTATTTACACCCAGTTGCAACTGCGTAGAAATCTCCTTCACATAGATAAAATGTAGCTCGTATGGTCTTTGCTCCTTTGCATATCTTATCACGGTGAGCGTCAAAGTGAAGCCGCGCCTTTGGGGTCAATGATTAGTGTGTGTACTATATTATAATCTGTCATGGCTGATTATCATGTGTTTGAGTTTAAGTTGTGATCACTAACTGATTCACGACACAGATCGCCCCTATTTGGGTTTTATGATCTCATCAGCCTCCAAAAAAGTTGTGTTGCTGTGTAAAACAGAAATAAAAACTTTTCTTTAAATTACTTAAACCCTATATTTAACTGACAATTAGTACAACAGCAACATATGAAGTACTGAAAGTGAGAAACTGTGCTTTGTTTTGAAAAATACTTGCTCTTTTGATTTTGATGCCACGAACATGTCCCCGTCACATGCCGCAACCACGTGTTGCATCATCACTTCTTTTAGTAGCTTTTTAGTGTTTGGCAACTGGGGAGAAAAGTTGCTTTAGTTTTGAAGGTCTTGCTTGATATTAAATTTCAGCTGCTCAACAGTTTAGGGTCTAATTTGTTATACTTTTAATTTCATAATGTGTTGAATGCTTTCACTGCATGGCAGGGTTTTAACTGCTGAGTCATGCTGCTCTAATATATAGTACACGTGGTTTGGCATAATCATTTGGAATAAGGCTTTCCCTGAAAAATACACTAAATTGCCAAAAGTATTCGCTCATCTGCCTTCTCACACGTGAACTTGAGTGGCATCCCATTCTTAATCCATAGGGTTTAATGTGATGTTGCCCCACCCTTTGCGGCTATAAAGGGTGGACCGACATCACCCGTTATAACTGCAGGTTTAGGAGTCTATTTATAGGAATTTTTGACCATTCCAGAAGTGCATTTGTGAGGTCAGACACTGATGTTGGACGAGAAGGCCTGGCTCCCAGTCTCCACTAATTCATCCCAGAGGTGTTCTGCAGGGTTGAGGTCAGGACTGTGCAGGTCAGTTAAATTCTTCCACACCAAGACGTGCTCATCTGGGTCTTTGGACCTTGCTTGTGCACTGGTGTGCAGTCATGTTGGAACAGGAAGGAGCCATCCCCAAACTGTTCCCACAAATTTGGGAGCATGAAATTGCCCAAAATGTGTTGGTATGCTGAAGCATTAAGAGTTCCTTTCACTTGAAATATAAAGCCAAGCCCAACTCCTGAAAAACAACCCCACACTATAATCCACCCTCCCTCAAACTTTACACTTGTCACAATGCAGTCAGACGAGTACCGTTGTCCTGGCAGCTGCCAAACCCAGACTCGTCCATCGGGTTGCCAGACAGAAGTGTGATTCGTCACTCCAGAGAACATGTCTCCACTGCTCTAGAGTCCAGTGGCGGTCTGCTTTACACCACTTTGCATTGCGCATTGGTGATGTAAGGCTTGGATGCAGCTGCTCAGCCATGGAAACCCATTCCATTAAACTCTGTTCATTGTTCTTGAGCTAACCTGAAGGCCACATGAAGTTTGGAGGTCTGTAGCGACTGACTGCAGGAAGTTGGCGACCTCTGTTTACTGTGCGCCTCAGCAAACACTGACCCGCTCTGTGATTTCACGTGGTCTACCGCTTTGTGGCTGCGTTGCTGTCGGTCCCGATCGTTTCCACTTTGTTATAATACCACAAACAGTTGACGGTGTGATATTTAGGAGCGGAGAAATTCCACGACAGAACTTATTGCACAGGTGGCATCTATCACGGTACCACGCTGGAATTCACTGAGCTCCTGTGAGCGACCCATTCTTTCACAAATGTAGAAACTGTCTGCGTGCCCGGGTGCTTGATTTTATACACCTGTGGCCATGGAAGTGATTGGAACGCCTTAATTCAATGATTTGGATGGGTGAGTGATTAATTATGACAAAATAGTGTACTTCGTTAGTCAGCAGGTGAACCAGACACGCGTTCACAGGTATCCTGGGTGGTTTCCGTGTAGCAGAGCTGGATCTGCAGCTCCGAATACCGACCGATACTTTCAAACATGAGGCGGGCTCCGTGGAGCTTAACCATAACTGCAGTGGGCGGGGTGGTCTTCGAGAGACCTTAATGTATAACGCACGCTTAATATTAGTTAGAGACTGGTAAAGACGGTGCTGTCAGAGTGTTTGTCTTACCTTGTAAACCGATACGCAAATATTCCTGCGGCAGCGATGCAAAGCAGAAGAAAGTATCGTTGCTTCAGGGACAGACGAACACCAAACACTGAAAAATTTTCCATTGGCAATAACAACACATTAGCGACTGCACGCTGAGCTTCACTTGTGTTAAAGCATTTTAAAATCCATGTCTCCACAGTTTAGTCTTCTTCTGAGTCTTCTTCTTCCAGCCTGTAACTTGACAGGAACTGTGTGCTATCCTAATTCGTGAAACCTGTGAAGAATTACATGATAACGCCAGCATTCGTATTTCCGGATTAGAGAATAAAGAACTGTCTGTGTGTGATTAAAGTTGTTTTTTTTTTTTTTTATCTTGATAACAAATATAGCTCCTAATTTTCATGAGAGGCGAGCGCTCGTGCCCGACAACTACGATACCGCGACTACTACTTATGAACTTAGGGACCGTCACAGAGTTACGCTGCTCAGTAAAAACGGAGGACATGAGCGCAACACTGTAAACTTGTTTAATAATTCACTAAATGTCAGAATATTAAAGTTTTATTCTTATTATAGAAATTGGGAGTGAGGTACTTCTCCAGCACCTTTTTATAAATAAATTTAAAATCTCTCATAGTCGCATGCAGGCAATCAAATTTCCAGAATGCTTTTTTAATGAGGTGCAAAAATATGTTTAAACCTGATTTAAAAAAAAAAATAAGGAGAAAGGGGGGCTGTTCACAGTTTTCAACATTTTCTCTTTATCACTTTGCTGATTAATATCTCAAAGTACAGAAAGTATAAGAGCGGATCACTTTATTGATGTACAGCATCTGTTTCTGAATAAAGTAACATGTCTGAAAGGCAATATGGACACACTGCTATGAAATGACATTATTTAAAAAAAATCATAATTTTGGTGTTTAGAACTATACACACCTGCAGTAAGTCCAGCTGTTAGCTTTAAAGTTTTCCAGGTGCTGATCCAGGATGCTGGGTCGAGGGAACAGCCACTCGTCACCACTTTGGAAATACTGATTTCACCATCTGAGCACTGGCATGTGGCCTCACCATTTCTGCCCTTATAGAAGCACACAAAATCACTTCTCCTGTCTACATTGTTAGAAAAGTGCTTCCACTCTTCAAGGATGCTTGATGCTGGTTTACATTAAGAAGGCGTCATGAGATGCCACGAAAAAAAAAACAACTTGAGAATATGCCATTAAACCCACACCCACAGCTTCCTCTGCACGCTTATGAAAATGTTGATAATTGTGAACAGCCCCTAACCTGATTATGCAAAATATTATTCACAAAAACCCCTTTTTTACATTCACTGTGAACCTACCTGAAATATAAAAAAAAGAAAGAAAGAAAGAAATAGAAAGAAAATCTGAACAAAGGTTTCCCTCCTTTCTTTGGTCGCTGTGTTTGCATCCTTTTTTTTTTAAATGATATCTGCTTGACAATTACATTGAACAGTTGAACTAATTGAACAATTAGTTGTTCAATAAATTTGAACTGTTTGCATTTCCCGTGATAAGGAAGTGCACTTTGCAGATAGAACATTGATTATAATCTGTGACGTTGTTTGGTTGCTCTCCAAACTAATAACATGCAAAGACTGACCAAAGAAATATGAAGAGGCCAACATTACTGCGTACAATGTAACGCCTGCCTTCTGTGAGGCAGTGCTTCAGTGACAAAGACTGAGTGGTAGAGAGTGAGAGAGAGAGACAGAGGGAAAAGAGAGAGTGCCATAGATAGAGAAAGAGAGAACTATTATATTTTTGTTCTAAAACAACAATAGTTTCCCTTATCCACAGTGTTTGAGGCCTCCCAGCACCATCCATCCCCCCACCCCACCGCCCCATGCTCTCTGGTAAGCTCAGCTTCAAGGCACAGCACTGACAATGTTTTTGATGTAACTGGCATTTTGGACTGTTAAGTCTTGGTAAGGCTTTTACTCTAATTTAATTTTATACACTACGCATATTTTGTGCAATCTATGAGTACTACATTATCCTAAATGCATAATTTGTTCCTGTAACGGCATGTTAAAATGTTTCAAATGCTTTCACACAACATTTAATTTCATAATCCAACGTGCAAAACTTGCTTTAAAGACACGGAACTTTTTTCTGTTACATTATATGTGCTGATTTTTCTTTTCCACCCGCAGACATCACCTTGATGAAGAAACAGCATAAAGAATGAGTCGTTTAGAGGGTCTGAGGGCTGACTCGTCTCAGTTTACTCTAGAGGGAGAGCCTTTCCGCATCCTGGGAGGCTCTATCCATTACTTCCGTGTCCCCAGAGCCTACTGGGAAGACAGACTGCTGAAGATGAAGGCCTGTGGTCTCAATACGCTTACAACGTAGGTTCCCGGAGCACATTATGTATGCCTTAAATCACAGGTGTCTGCTCTTTTGCTGGAGTAAGTCAAATAGAAACCAGGTTAGAGAATGTGTTTGTGTGAAAGGTCTATTAAATCATTCTCCTCATTATACTTCATACTATTGCTTAAGCTACATAGAATACTTTTCTTTGCTGCCTTTTCTGTTTTCAGATATGTGCCGTGGAACCTGCATGAGCCTGAGAGGGGAACATTTAACTTTCAGGATCAGCTGGACCTCAAGTAAGCTACTCACATAAATATCTTACTTTTTGTGGGAGTATTTTAAAAAAAAGACCTACAGAGCAGTTTTTTTTTTTAAACGAGCATGAAGCATCTCTGCTTTTCTCAGGGCCTATGTCAGTTTAGCAGCACAGCTGGGTCTCTGGGTTATCCTGCGTCCTGGGCCTTACATCTGCGCTGAATGGGACTTGGGCGGGTTGCCCAGGTAATGTCATCTACCCATCAGTTGAAAGTTCTTCCACACATCATAAGCAGTATATCACACAATTTGTTGTCCTCCCCACAGCTGGTTGCTACAAGATAAAGACATGCAGTTGAGGACAACTTATCCCAGATTTGTAAACGCCGTCAACTTGTACTTTGACAAGCTCGTCTCAGTTATCAAACCTCTGATGGTAAGTCCAGGTGGCTGCTGCGTTGCTACATTATAAGCCATAAGAACAATTTCTCAGAGGCAATCTGTTTATTTTATTTTTCCAAGTTTGAAGAAGGAGGCCCGATCATTGCAGTCCAAGTTGAGAACGAATACGGATCATTTGTGAAAGATGAGAAATACATGCCATTTGTAAAGAATGTGAGTGTATGGTTTACGACATCGCTGCATAATTTATTCCTGCATCCTCCACATATTTTTATTTATTTATTTATTTATTATTATTATTATTTGCTGTAGTGTCTCCAGTCCAGAGGGATCAAGGAGCTTCTGATGACTTCAGACAACTGGGAAGGCTTGCGATATGGAGGGGTGGAAGGAGGTAATAACATTGATATAAACCATGAGCTAATGAAACATACAAACAAATTCATTCCACCTGTTTCCTTTGCTTTTTATTATATATTTTTCCTTGTGTTATTGTGTTTGAGAATGTACCGTCTTGCTCATTTCAGTTCTAAAGACAATAAATCTACAGAGACTCTCATTTGGAGCTATCCAGCACTTAGCTGACATACAGGTAAGGGACGGTCACGGATGATCTTTGATGGTCATGAAAGGCTGACATTTGCATTCAGTGTGGCCTTACTTTAATATACATCTAAACTGAGATGAGAAATAAACTGTTTGGTATGTTTTACTCAGCTCATGACAGCAAGAGTGAGCATGTAGCCTACTTAATACATGCACTTGTTCTATTCTGTGCAGCCCCAGAAACCTCTCATGGTGATGGAGTATTGGTCTGGATGGTTTGACGTCTGGGGAGAACATCATCATGTGTTCCACGCCGAGGGTTTGGAAACATTTTTAAGCCATAATTTGTCACGTCACACTATTTTTCCGAGCACATTCATTTGTTCATTTTCTGCATCACCCACATTAACGCTCCCAAGAAAGTTCAAAGTGACCAGTGTGTATTTATTTGAAGTGTTTAGGTACATCGTACATGAACATTTTAGCAACCCATTTATTGCTACTCGTTGGTCTTTGTGCGCCATGTGCATATTATGTATTATTACACACTTTAATGCCTGAATGCTACAGTGAAGAATCTGCGTGCTGCCCCTTTGACAGACATGCTGGCTGTGGTGTCGGAGATCTTGGGTCGCGGCGTTTCCATTAACCTGTACATGTTTCACGGTGGAACCAGCTTCGGCTTCATGAATGGAGCGATGGACTTTGGCACCTACAAATCTCAGGTCACCAGTTATGGTAGGGTGGGCTTAACCTCAGAGCTTAGAGCTCAGAGATCAAAGAACAAAGATGGTTTTTAGATGTTTGGTGAATATGGTTTCCAGCAACAATACATTGCATCCATTGAGTGTATAAAAGAAACAGACTCTTCTCTCAGTCATGGTTTAAATGATTTGTTGACAGATTATGATGCTCCCCTGTCTGAAGCTGGAGACTGCACCCCAAAATATCACAGCTTGAGGAATTTATTCAGCCAGTACCACTGTAAGGTTTATTCAAGCATCCATACGCAGGAACAATGTAAATCTACAAAAATGTCTGCTTCAGACATAACTAGCCTTAACTGAATGTTTTTGCAAACTCACGTTGCAGCTGACCCTCTTCCTGAAGTACCCTCTTCTCGGGAGAGGAGAGCTTACGGTCCTGCTTTCATCCAGCAACACCTGTCACTGTGGGAAATCTTGCAATTCACAGACAAGGTGAGCTGCAGATGGTAAGCACCTGTCTGGTGTGACAGTTGATAATATAACCGACAGAACTAGACTGTATGATCAGATAAATACGGGGTCCCCGGTGGAAGGAGAGTAAACATATTAGAATGAGCATCAAACAGACAGGACACTGCTGTTATCAGCACGCGCGTCTTTGTGCAGGGATCCGGCAACGCGCTGCTTGTGCATAAGACAGATGTCTCGCAGCTGGCAGTTGGGTTTGGTCACGCTTCTTCTTTTTCAGGTGCTCTTTGATGACTTGTGAAATCTTACATTCATTTCCAGAGAATATAATTTCCTACCCCCAACCATTAATCCTATTTTTTCCCCATGCAGTGCGACACAGCTACAGATCTCATCACATTTCATTGTCTGTCAGATTCTTCATTTATCATGTGTTTTACTGTTTACTTGACTTTGCTTACTATTTTTTTTTCCAGCCACACAGGTCAGACAGGCCAGTGAACATGGAGAATCTCCCTGTCAACAATAACAATGGTCAGTCACATGGTTATACACTATATGAAACCACTATCGCCAGTGGAGGAACCCTAAACTCCAGGAACAACATCAGAGACAGAGCACTGGTGAGAACACGCAGGTCAAAGTGACCACACATCCATAATGCCGTTTCAAAAATGTTTTTTTTTTTTTTTTAAAGTTACACAGCAGAGTTATACACATAGCCTACTTGTGTGACTTTTCCATGTCCTCCAGGTTTTTGTGAACAGGCAGTGTGTTGGTTGTTTGGACTACAAGACTCATGAGCTTGCACTCCCTGATGGAAAGGTACTGACTGTTTTTCTGTGTGTTTTAGCTATGCATGCCAACCCCCCACTTCTCCTTAGCCCTCTGAATGTTTGCACTGCTATTTAAATTTAGGATTAGGGCTCATATGCCTAAATCATCCCATTTTACCCCAGAAGAGCATTAAACTTTGTCTTTGGAGTGAAGTAATTTTGAGCACATTGCAGGCGGGTTTGGTCAGTAGTACAAAACTGCCATTGATTGTGCTATAAACAGTAGATGAAGCTGTTGTAACTACACTGATTTAAGTTTAAAGATACAGTTTAAGGGCAGTGGTTAGGGCCTTTCTGTCTGGCATGTTCTTCCTGTGCTTGCATGGTCTCTCTCCAGGCTCTACAGCAGGGGTGTCCAAACTTGCGCCCCGCGAGCCACGTCCGGCCCCGCCCCCTACTTCCGGTCCGCGAATTATGTCAAATATAACATACAATTTGGCCCTTTAAGTTACTTTTTTGACATTTTGCTTAACCCTCTTGAGGGGAGGGGAAGGCGAAATGTCAAAAAAGTAACTTAAAGGGCCAAATTGTAGGGG
>JAVDPK010000318.1:460604-480138 GCA_034780415.1 Cichlasoma orientale | reverse complement strand
ATCGATTTTTTGAAAATGAGAATCGATTCTGAATCGTTCAATGTTAGAAACGCGATTCGAGCTCGAATCGATTTTTTTCCTGCACCCCTAGAATAAACCACTCTTTTAAGGGCCATAAAATCCTGTTTGGTGCAATTTCCCATCTAGGTGGTGATGCTCCTACGCAAGATGCTCTCGAAGGTGCAGGTGTAAATGTTCCTGAGCATCTTGAGTGGGAGCTTGAATCTCTCAGCTGCCTGAGGAGGTAGAGACGCTGTCTGGGCTTCTTCACGGTGTTAATGTGATGAGTCAATGACAGGTCCCGTGAGATGGTCACTCCCACTTTTTTGAAAGTGTCCACTCTTTCTACCTCATCACCACTGATAAGAAGTGGATGGTAGTTTCTCTGCTGCTTCCTGCTGAAGTCCACAATCAATTTCTTTGTTTTGCTGATGTTAAGCAGAAGGTGGTTCTCCCAGCACCAATCCTCCAGGTGGGAGACCTTCCTTCCTTCCTTCCTTCCTGATAGCTGTTATGCTTGTCTCTGCCTCAGGTACGGTTGGTGTAGCAGCAGTGACTGCTGGCCCAGGCCTCACTAACACAGTGACAGCAGTGAAGAATGCTCAGATGGCTGAATCTCCTTTGCTGCTCATTGGAGGAGCTGCTGGTACACTACTCCAGGTGGAGTGGATTCAGATATTAATGCCACTGTGACTTTAATGCGCACACAGAGTCTAAAGCACTCTTCGGTGTCTTCAATGGTTGTCAATTGTGATTGTTCAACAGGGCAGAGGATCACTGCAAGATATTGACCAGATGTCTCTCTTCAAGCCGCTGTGTAAGTTCTGCACCTCCATCAGGACTATCAGAGAAATTGTGCCTACGGTCAGGAAGGCCTTGGCCATCGCTCAGTCGGGAACACCTGGTCCTGTTTTCATAGAGTTCCCCATTGACACACTCTACCCTTTCCACATTGTGTCCAAAGAGTATGTTGTTAAGAACCCCCCAAAAGGCCTGCTGGGAAAAATTGTCGCATGGTATGTTTTCTTTACACTGCATGCTACTGTTCAGTTTATGTATAATATAAAAAAATTAACAATGCATAGAGATACAAGACTTTTTGATCCCAGACTATGTAAAATAATGTTTGTGTCTTTTATAATATGATAATTGGGAACGTCTTTCCTTGCTATTGTTCCCTCATCAAAAGTGCGTTCATACGTTCTGAATTATTTGATATACTGGTCTGCTTTCTTGAAAGGTACCTTCGTAACCACCTCATGAATCTTTTTGCTGGAGCCTGGGAACCCAGAGACGTGTCTCCGCTTCCTGTTCACATCCCTCAAGCCACAGACGATCAGGTAAATCTGCTCCTTGTACTAAAAGTTTGCTGATATTAAAATCTTCTTGCTGTTGTAAGTGTAAACAATTTTTAATATGTTTTTGATGCATTTCAGATACAAAGGTGCATAGAACTGGTGAGTCGAGCCAAGAAACCTGTTATTCTGCTGGGTAGCCAAGCAACATTACCCCCAATGCCGGTGGATAACATCAGGTAAAAGATAAGGAGTTATGTATCCATTCATTTTTCTGGTACTCTTTATTATTAAGTTGTTTAGTGCTGATACTAGAAGTGTTTGTTAAAATGTGCTAAAGTAGTCCTGTGGTGAGCCCTTACACAAGTTTTTTTTCAGTTGGTAAATGTCGTTGAAAGGATTTATGTTATATTTAGACATAACGTGGTCAAAATGTTTTCCTTTTTTTTATAGGAAGGCTTTGGAGGATCTGGGTATTCCCTGCTTTCTCGGGGGTATGACTCGTGGGATGCTGGGTAAAGAAAGCCCCATCCACATCCGACAGAACAGACGAGATGCTCTGAAGGAAGCTGACGTGGTGGTCTTGGCAGGTCAGACAAACATTGTTGCCTTTTGATTCCACAGTGTTAAAATAAAAATAGCATATTTGACACCTAACTGTTTAATATTAAAACTCTAAAGAAAATGATAGAAGATAAGAAGATACGACAAAGTAAGTATTTAACAAAGTTCTACAATGGATAAATATTATTGACTTACATTTTTAATTATTCAGTAATTCTTTTGAATTTAACAAATAAAACCTGCTCCTGGATGAAATTCATTGTGGAAGTTGTTGTTTTTTTTTTTTTTGTGTTGAGATACAGAAGGAGGTTAAATTTTATTTTTAACATAGTCGATGTAGCTGCAGGCTAACCACAGTCCCTGGAGAAATGTTGACTTTTGCGAGTCGCTATTGCAGGCACTGTGTGTGACTTCCGGCTGAGCTACGGCAGAATTCTCAGCAGACGCAGCAAGATCATCGCTGTCAACAGAGACAAGACGCAGCTGCTGAAAAACTCAGACATGTTCTGGAAACCAACTATAGCAATTCAGGGTATGTTTGCCACCTGCTAATTTTAAAGGAAGGAAATATTCAAAAGTCTTGTTAATCATAGTGTACTGTACCTATGTTACATATAACTTTAAACATACTTTTGTTTTCCTTAGGGTTGGATCTAAGAATAAATATATAATTTTTTTATGTACATGTGTTTTATATTTAGGTGATGCTGGATCATTCTTAGTGCAGCTTTCCAAAGGGCTTAAAGGCCATCGATGTCCAGAGGAATGGCCTCAGAGCCTCAAAGCAGGAGATACGACCAAAGAAACTGCAAACAGGTAAGCAGAGGTAGTGCGTTATAGGACACACTGCAAAATCTATTTATAACCATCACAAAATGCATGTTTTTTTTTTTTTAATTTCAGGGCTAAAGCTGAGGAGAAGACTGAACACCACTTAAATCCTTTGAAAGTCCTCCATCGTGTGGATGAGCTGATGGCTGAGGACAGCATCATTGTTGCAGATGGAGGAGATTTCGTAGGCAGTGCTGCTTACATAATGAGACCAAGAGGACCTCTGTGTTGGCTAGATCCAGGTAGGATGCTGTTGACAAAGCAATTAGTTTGAGTAAAGCAATCGGATATTTGGCTGTTTAAATGTAAGGCTTTAAAAGTGAAGTAAATATTTGTAGTACAAAGGTTTTGACTGCATGATCATCTGTATTATAGTGCTGTATTCTGAGTCAGTTGCAGTCATGATGTTTGAATCTTGCTGTTCATTTCTTCCCTATAGGAGCCTTTGGGACTCTGGGAGTTGGAGGAGGTTTTGCTTTGGGGGCAAAACTGTGCCGGCCTGAATCTGAAGTATGCCTGTGGGGCTTTGTCTGATCATCTGTTGATCAGTTTAAAACACTTTGACAACAAAAAAGATATTTTGTGTTCTTTTCAGGTGTGGATCGTCTATGGTGATGGCTCCTCGGGATACAGTATTGCAGAGTTTGACACATTCACTAGACACAAGGTAAAATCACTCACAGTAGTATTTAGATTACATGTATGTAAGCAGAACGTTCATACATAGTATATGTGTAATACTGGATTAAATATTGTATATATTACCCTATTAGTATTTTCACAAGTACTGGTGTCGTTTATCCTATGTTAACAGGTGGAAAGGAAGCCAGGCAGCTAACGGTAGTCAATTAAGAGCAGTCTATGTAATGGAAAGTTGCAGACAGATGTACTACAGTATATGGTTTCATACTTGATGTGTGATTGATTGCTATTGACCATTGACACAACTTATTTAAACATTCATATCTGTGTGTGCATATTTCTGTTCTGATTTCTTTTGATAATGCATGCTTTACTTTTCACGCCACAGATACCAGTCATAGCTCTTGTGGGAAATGATGCATGTTGGAGTCAGATATCCAGAGAGCAGGTTCCCATGCTCGGCAGCAATGTGGCATGCGGCCTTGCATTTACAGGTAAAGCTGTGCTCATGCAGTGATTGCTTGTAGAATACTCGCACTGATGTCTGGGCGTATGCTAAAAGGTAAATTCTCTTGTTTTTGCAGACTATCACATAGTGGCAGATGGTTACGGCGGTAAGGGCTACCTTATAGGGTGTGAAAACGAGGACAAGTTAAGTGACATCATCAGACAAGCTCAGAGAGATGCCCAGGAGGGCAAAGCTGCGCTTCTCAATGTTCTGATAGGAAAGACCAACTTTAGAGATGGCTCTATCTCAGTATAGAACAGCTGTGTAATGCAGTAATCCTGCATTCTTTATCCTTTAATTTGACTTCCCTCATAGACTTTTCCTATCAGTTCTGTGGAGGATACTTTTAGTCCAATCTGGACCTGATCTCAGCTAATCCTTTGTGCACTTAAAGCTATAATTCACTTTGATAAATGTGCTGATCTTCAATATGATCTGTTATCATTACCACTTATTATTTCCTCAATCAGACTAGCAAAGAGGTCATAGCACATCTCCAAACATCTGTTATGACTGTTATCCTCCTTATTTATGATACATTCATGACTTTGGGTTTATTTTAGTTATTTAATATGAAGTTTTACTTAAAACATAGCTCCAGACCTGCCAGACTAGCAACCATATAATCTAAAGCTTTTGTTGTGCTGCCTTCAGGTTGCTGTTGGATTATTTCAGAGAATAACTGCTGCATTTTTTTAAAGGGAAGGGACCGGGGGGGTTACCCTGTTCTGGAGTTCAGTTTTTGACCGTTACACAGCCTATAACAACTTTTGCAAATAAATCAGTGACTGGAATCACTCGTTAGAGAGAGTGTTGGTTACCAGTATGCCTTTTCTCCTGTTCTGACATGAACACATAGCCTTTTATGTGGACACAGGAAACCTTAGAACTGTATATACTCATTATTAGTTAATGATTTAGGGAATCACTTTATAATGGGGCAACATTTTTGTTTTTGAATGTTGATGACTGATAAATGGAATGCCTTTATAATGACTGATTGTATCTTCAGAATGCATTGATATGTAGAGGCTGAAAACGTGTCTGCTGATTCCGTTTGATATTTAAACTATATTTAATACTAACTTGTTTGCAATGATGTGGGCTATGCCTGTACACAATCTGAACTGCACTGTAATTATAACATGAACTCACCAGGTGAACACATCTCGGTTATTACACTCCTGGATATACTGGTGTCTTGTTTGGTGCTTTGTGTGTTGAACTTTTAATCATAAAATGTCATTTGGATTGATTCTTAAATAAATTTTTAAAAAGTAGGTAATGAGTGGGTTATCAGATTGATTGATTTATTTATTTTTGTCTCAACACAGCCACTGCACATATCCAAAGTCACAGATTAAACTTGCATCACAATACAATAACACAATATCAATCATTGTTTTTACAAGTTCATCATGATAAAACTAAAGTGGAACAGGTATAAAACTGATCTAGCAGGAGGGTTCACATGGTGTGTTTACCTACGCTTGTAAAGTCTCAAAGCATCGATATATTTATACTTTTGTCGTTTTGCTACATGAAGACAAACCGGTTTAATAACGCTAAATATTTTAACCATTTATCGTGACATGGGCGGTGACCTTTGCCCCAAATGCTCCTCTAAGTGTAGTTAGTATTTTAAACAGGAGATGGCAGTCCAGCAGTGGTAGTGTTAAAGTCTGTGCTGACGTGTTACTGTTTAGCATACGTTATAAGAGAATATTTTAGATGTAGTGGAAAATGTCATTCACATTATGTACTTAAAAATTAAACCATTTATTTTCAATTGTAAATGCCTTAAATTTCATAACTAAGAGTAAATGACTAAAAAAAAAAAGTAAACGTGTGCTAATCCATACTGAAAGTGTATTTATTTGTTTGGTCATGTCTAATCACAAGACCTTGAACACCTACTGATTCATGTCTGGACATTACACATCTGATTCCGCGGATATATGATGTATATATCACACGCTATTGTCTCTAAAAGACCGCAAAATTGCACAAACAAATAGAAAATTATTTCCTAGGTTCAAACATTCCTGTGTTTGTTTCTCTGCACCGTCTGTGTCTTTCCCAGCTGGACGTCACACCGGCAGAAAGGCTCAGAAAATCTGCTGCCTTCAAATGCTCTTTGTAAACCTCTACTTTCCATCATTTTGTTGTTTCTCGGTAAAAGTAAAAATCGTGTTGATAAACTAGGTTACAGTGGAGATCATAAAGCTATCCGTACATTAGTGTGTCGATATAACTAATAAAGAATAGTAAATTTCAAAAGAAAATCCCGTTGATCATTGGATTGAAACAAACTAGAGCTTTCTCTATCTTGCATTAAAAAAAACCCTCAACATTTATGTGGAATAGGTGTCTTTTTTGGGGGGGAAGAGGGGAATTTATTCGATATCGACAGTGATGTATTAGTTGAAGTGTGCGCTTTAACAGCCTTATGGTCAAATTTGGCATGAATGAAGTTTGTAGAGCCATTCGTACAGCACGTGAAAGCATCATATGACCCGGCTCACAGCACCGCAGGCGGCGGCTTCAACGGTACCGCACAACTTCATAGTCGCAATGTGTAGATTAACGGTGTGAGTCGGTAACATTTGTGCTGTTTGTGCTACTTCGAAGAAATTAAGTTGCATAAGTCTTATTAAGCAGGACTGGTTTGCAGCGGATAGCGGATTTAAATGCTTTACTATCATCATGACAAGTGAAAAAGAGGCAGATTCTGTTTTTTAAAAACACCTAAGCGATAACTCGGCTCAAAAACAACACCAAAGTAAGTTAATAGTTGTGAAACGCCAGCAACCTGACTTAAGCGTCGTTGTTTCGTGAATTTTTTTTAGCTTGTTTTGTAACAGACGCCGTCTACAACTCACCAGGTTAGCTTCGACACCATTGAAAAGCTGAAAGCTTCGAACTCAAATCGATTTTGAAGCTGTTTAACTTGGATTTTACTTTGTAAAGGACGGACTTTTGCCTGCTTCAGATTAAGAGGATTTCTGTTTTAACTGAAGTAAACAGTGGGCATTACCATACAGGTACCAAGGTGAGTAAGCTGTTGATACTGACCAATGTACAGTAGCGTTAGCTGTGACACTGTAACACGTAATCTATTGTATGTAATGTCACTGACGATGTGTCTTCAGAAATGAAAGCTGTCATGACCAAATGGAATAGGTTAATGACTAATTTACAACTACGTGGGGTTAGGTATTGGACTGGTAGAGCTTTAACTTAAAGTGTGAGTTACATATAAAAAAAAAAAAAAAGAGAACGGTTATTGTTATCTAGTTAATGACTAGCTGATGTCATACTCCCAGTTTGAGGTAAGGTGTGTTTCCAGCAGGAAATGAACAAATAGCGTCCTGTTTGCAGAGCAGACCGAGGGCATGCTCTGTGCAGAACAAAGAAACCTGCATCCCCCCCCCCCCCTTTTTTTTGACATGTATAATTTGCTGATATGATAGGATTCAATTTCCATCTGATTGTGGCACTTAAGAGTGAAGCTTCACAAATGATTTGGGATCCAGACTTGTTTTCTTGTGTTTCGTTTGCTAAACTCGTCATTCCCTTAATATGCTGCTCTTGATGGTTCATGTTTTCATTACAGGAGCTGAATGGCCTCTGTTATAGCGGTGAAAACTGAGAAGCGGCCTGCAGTGGATTCTCAGGATGCGGACTCGAATGCTAAAAAGCCCAGGTAAGCTCAGAGGCTGCTTCAGAGCCAGCTGCACAGCATGGCCGTGACTAATTCATCAAGAGGGCTGATTAAAATCATTGTTGTTTTTTTGAGTTCCTAATTTTTTGCCAGCCCTACATAAAAGGTAGGTTTTAGTTTCACACTGCATGCTAGTGTGCTTGAAAATAGTTTCTGTAACCTTCATGCTGTCGGGTGGGAAGCACCATCTTTGGAACCATCGTCACTCAATCTCTGCCTGCCCCAAAGGAAACTGCTGCCCAGCCTGAAGACTAAGCGAGCCCCCGAGCTTGTCCTGGTGATTGGTACGGGGGTAAGCTCTGCAGTGGCCCCTCAGGTCCCTGCTCTCCGCTCCTGGAAAGGCCTCATCCAGGCCTTGCTCGATGCAGCCAATGACTTTGACCTACTGGAGGAAGAGGAGAATCGGCGGTTCCAGAAGCACATGCAGGAAGACAAAAATTTGGTGCATGTGGCCCATGACCTCATTCAGAAACTTTCCCCGGTAAGCCTGCCTGAGCCTTTTCTCTTTGGCTTTCTTTCCTGCACCACCCTGTTGCACGCGCACAAACACATGTTAGACAGACTGCCAGCTTAGTGTGCTTTCCTCAGCAGGGGACATTGTGTTTCAGACATCTTAGCCGTATCTCGTTACTGTAAAACACCTATAGCCTGTGACATAAGGCTCGATGATTTACAGCATATCCTGTTCATTATTTACACGTGTTATGGACAGGCTATGTTCACTGCATATTTACAACATGTACAGTTTGCAAACATCCACTTGTTCCTGTTTTTGTGGTGTACTCCTGTTTCAAAATGAAAATAGAAGTTTCACTTGATATATGAAACATCTGGATTGATACAAGAGGAATATATGGTGGAGAATAAGGCTGTTCTGATACAAATGTGTCTCCGACAAGCCAATATGCACGCTTGCAATCATATATAAATGATTTATTACCTATATCTAACAGACAGTAATACAAAGACCATATGTTGAAACAGAGAAATGTGATCGTAAAAGGTAAAAGTATATAACCAAGATCCAGAAACACTGCCGCCTTTTCTTGGCCCAAGCATGGCCCAAGGCGCGGGTACCTTGCACATCTGTCGCAGTCCCATTAATGAATGATGTGTTTTGTAGCAACATGTGCTGGCATTTAGACCACATTTTCTTCAGGGAAGGTCTTGCCTAGTTTAACAGATCAATATCAAACTGCATTCTGCGCATACTGCAGTGGCATGGCTCCTTAGTAAGAGTCTGGCCCAGCAGCAGTGCACACCAGCCACCCTTTAAAAACATATTACAAATGTAAAAATATGATGAGAGGCCCTGACCTGTTGAGCATCTAAAATCATATAGCATGTAAGAAGGGGGAAATATTTTGCTTTCGAAACCAAAGAAGATGGATTATTTTTAAAATAAAAGGTGAATCAACACAGCGGGAAACACGTTGTTGCCGACGCGTGGCTGGCAAAATGTTAGAGGGTTTAAACGATTTACAAGTTGTGTCCTTTAAAGACTGCGATGACAGATAAAAACATAATATTTTCAGGTAACTGCAACATCAAAGGTTAATATCAGGTTAATGCCACCTGGAGATGTGATGAGGTTACTCAAGCTGCCAGGAATTTCCTTTACCTAACCACCTAGTCATAACAAAATCTGTAAATGGGGCCTTACAAGCTTTCACAGGTTCAGCGAGACTGCAGGAGAGAGGTGTGGTCCTGCACTGCGAGGGCAAAAATGTCCTAACAAAAATAATACCGCGTGAGTGCAGTTTTTACATGCGTTTCTCTCTGCAAACAGTGTGGCAGTTAAGATAAATGAGAGGAGGCTGAGGAAGAATCCCTATGGTCCTCTATAAGGGTGAACTCATCTGTTAGAAATTGCTGGGATCTGTTGTGAGGTCCAGAAGAGAGCTGCATTATTATAAACGATTCAACCGTATAAACCTGAGATCTGTGCGTAACAGCTGACCTGTACGATATGTAGAAGAGCACAAAACATTATTTACAGATCCCGAGCCCTCCGCGTGTTAATGACGACACTGTTTCTGTGCCATGCGCCTAAATTAGTGCACTGCTCTTGTGTTTTCTTCTCGTTAAAGAAGTCTTGACACCCTCACGCAGTCGCATCAACAGATGCATTTTGACAGACATTTTAATTGTGGTATGTTTACTACCTGAAAATTGCTCCGTATGCGCACCGCTAAGATATGCAGAGAGATTTTAATTATGCACCAATCGCTGTGCGCAAGTGTGACGATAAACCGGAAACACAGTTGAGTTCAGTTCTGCTTTGTTTCAGGGAGATGGTGGTATTATTATTAATGAAGCGCAGGAAGGCTGTCAGCTCCAAACACGCGGGGGGAGGGCTGAGTGAGGAGTTGCAGGGCAGAGCCAAAGGTTTAGCACTCTGAGCCAACCACCTGTCACAGTAACGCACTCTTTCTGATAACATTTCCCCTCCCATGTCCCCGTCTTTCAGTCCCAAAACTGACTTCTTTACATCACAACAGCTTTTTAACGCCACGGCAGGGTTTTAAAGGTCAGCTGGAACACGGATCTCAGGTTCACACAGCAGAATAGGACCTGATGAAGATGGTCAGACAGATCACTTTGTGTTCTTAAACTCAGTCTGGCATTAATCAGTGTTGCTCAGTTAGAGCTGAATAATGCACGGAAACCTGTGTTGAAATAGCCTGAGAAGCAAATAACAACTCAAACGTGCAAACCTGATGCACCCGATGCACTCCTCTACTCAAACACTACACCTCTGCACCAGAGGCGAGAGCTTTCAGTTCTTCTTAAAGAGTGATATAAAATGACTGATTCTAGGTGAGAAAACAATGTTGTTTTTTAACCAAACCATGAATCACTGGACCCATTAGATTGCCACAGATTAGCTGGGAGGGGGGGATGTGAAGTGGATAAAACATTTTTTTTGATTTACATGTGACTTCTCTCGCTATTGAACCGGTCTGGTCTGGAGCAGGGTTGGTAGATGGGAGACTTAATACCGTTTGCCTCCTGTGTTAGTCATGTCTCATCGCACCTTTGACATTGATAAAACACGCTTTGTTTCAGCCCCCAGCCTGTTGGAACAAAGGGAACAAACAGCGCTTTTATGGCTTTATCCATCGTGTTTATTTCAATCCACAGTCGTGCAGACAGCAGCCCACTCCCATTGGCTGCAGACACAGCCGGGTCAAGCTTTCTGAGGAAAAAAAAAAACACACACACACACAGGCACAGAATAATGTGAACCAGCAGCCCCCCCTCCCCCCGAACACACAAACACACAAACACACACAGCCCAGATTTCACATTCAGGCAGAATTGAAATCCAACGCAAGCACACAGTAATGTATAGTCTGTAGGCATTTCATTCACAAAACCCATGTGCAAATATTCCTCTCGTTGAAGTGAAGCACATGTTTAGCACTAGACCTGAGCAGATGTATAGGTAGTAGGTAATAGGTAGTACTTCACAATATTTTAGACAGAAACCCAGAAATTCCCCCTTGAGTAAGCGCCTGATGTTGGTCAGGTTAGCTCCAGTAATATTAGACAGAGACAGTTTAACCCACTTTCGTGGATTTGTGTACGGGTAGGGTGGCTGTGGTGTGTAATGGGGGTAATCCAAAGTTAAAACCTAAAGAGAATGCTTTCGCCCTGAAATCCTGTAACACTTTCAATCTTGGCTAATTACGAGTGTGCTGACCAATAATTTGGCTCCATTCAGGGATCATGTGTAATGTTGTTTTGACCATAATCTGAGCTGTTTAAACTCCGGTTTGAATCATAATGGGTCGTTAAGACAGATTGGAGTATTTGGTCAAATAGGTGATTGCTTAGATTTTTGTCATTGAACTCTCTCATTATGCTCCTGAAAAATAAACCTCTGTTTTCATTTGTAAAGTGCTAAATTAAGTAAAAATATATATATATTTGAGATCGGCATCACAAGCCAGAGTTGCTTGCTAGTGCTTTAGTTGTTATTACATAAGAGACGGTGCAAGGACACAGCGATCAGGATGGGTGCTGTAGATGCTGGATGAGGATAATGAGTTTCTTCCTGTGGAAAGGACTCCTGCTGTTTAGCCCATTAGAGCTGTAATCTGTGAAAGTCAGCAGAGCATTTCCTTGTACTAGGATCACCGCGATCAGTACGTGTGTGCACTACCCTTGGCTATTTTTAGCAGCCTGATCCCACACACCTCCACCTTTTGTTTTTAACTAATGGCTTTACCAGGTAAGGATGAGAGTTAAGTCACAGCCCATAATCTCTAAGTAGACTTAAGTGAAGTCTGTTACTTACTAGTAAAAGTGAATGTGCCTTAGAGTAGTTTTTTTTTTTTTTCCTCCAGCTAACTCATTCTTCTACATCACCTAGGATGCTAGGATGCAAGTTTTGTTTAAATACTTGTGAAGGTCAGTGCCAAGGAGTGACGTTTTGAAGGCATGTTAAAACATAATAAATAGAAGCATGTTTAAACCCTTTTTGTCGTGCCTGAAGTGCACGGTTGCATGACTAAGTTATGCTCAACTTTAGCAACTGTAACTACACCATACCTACTGCATCTTGAAGTAAAAACACCAACTAGGCAATAAACTATTGGAACTACTCTACTAATAACAACCTGCTTTTCCTTTTTTTATTATTATTATTATTTTAACAGAGAACAGGCAATGTAAGATCCACGTTCTTCAAGGACTGCCTGTACGAAGTGTTTGATGATTTGGAGTGCAAGATGGAGCATGCAGGGAAACATCTACTGCGGTCAGTGCTGCAGTTAATGGAGAGCGGCGCGCTGGTTCTCACTACCAACTTCGACAACCTGCTGGAAATTTACGCAGCCCATCAGGGCACCAAACTGGAGTCTTTGGACCTGACAGATGAGAAGAAGGTAAGTAGCGCTTGGATTGGGATTGATCTTTGTTGCTGCAGTGCATGAAACTGCATGAAAAAGCTGACCTTTATCAAATGAGGGCAAAGGTCCCTTTGTCACGTGTTTACACGAGCACTTTGTTAGGTACGGATCTTTAAAATCCAGACAAAATAAATGACACATCGAAAGCTTGCTTAAACTTAAACTTTGCCCTGTGTGCTATCTCGTGCTCTGAGCATAAGGTTGAAGTCGCTCACTGGTCGGTTATATTTATGGCACCGGCTTCCTGTTAGCCGGTCTAGGAGAAAAATAAATAAGGCTTTGAGCTGAAAGACGCCTTTGTATTGAGCAGATGGAGGGAAGTTTAACATCCATTTTTACACATTGAACAATATTTGATTTTGGTTTAAAAGTGGGCTGCAGAGGAAGTACATGTTTTCCTAGTACACATCGGTTTGTTTCACCACTGGATAGTCATTTGTGTCCCAGCACATTTAAACTTAGCTCAGTGATTTGTTAAACAGAACAGAACACAAGTTTGCCAGAATTGATCAGAGGTTTCTGAGAGACCCGTTGCTTTGCTTCTCAGTCCTGGTATTTATGCCTCATCTCCATCAGGGCTAATATCCTCTCAGTGCTGCTCAGTGATTTTACTCCCTTCCCAGCCAGAACAGGATTTTGTGCAATGGACTGTTAAGTGTGCCTTTGTGTGCGCTTGTGTGTCTAGGTGCTGGAGTGGGCTCAGGAGAAACGGAGGTTAAGTGTTCTGCATATCCACGGCGTTTACACCAACCCCAGTGGTATCGTACTGCACCCTGCTGGCTACCAAAATGTACTGAGGAACACTGAGGTTATGGTAGGCGCTGACGTTCACTGTCTTTTTGGCTTAGGAAGTACACATTTGTAAAGGATGTGGCACTGAGGTACAGTCTTAGAAATGGTTTGCAGTTTGCCTCTGTCCTTGCACTAGCTCATTTGAAAAGAAAGCTGTTGTGTGTGTAAGTGAATTAATACATTTTATTACTGGTGGTTTCGGCAGCGTGAGATCCAGAAGCTGTATGAGACTAAGTCCTTTGTGTTTCTCGGCTGCGGGCGCACAGTAGATGACACAACCTTCCAGGCTCTGTTCTTGGAGGCAGTCAAACACAAGTCGGACCTCGAGCACTTCATGCTTGTGCGACGGGAGGATGTGGGCGAGTTCAAGAAGCTGCGTGACAACATGCTGGACAAGGGCATTAAGGTCATCTCCTATGGAGACGAGTACGCTGACCTGCCCGAGTACTTTGAGAGGCTGGCCAATGAGATCTGCAACCGTGACGTGTCTACCAACGGCTGGGGTGAGCAGGATGGATCTCAACACATTAGTCCGCTTTAGCATCTTGTGATGATTTACATTGGTAGTAGGAACGATCTGTGTTAAAGGGGCCATCACATTTACAGTGCCCGTCATACCAGCTCTCTTTGAGTTGCATGTTGTCTCTTTTTAATGTGTATCCACAGGGTCCCCCTCGCAGAACGGGGAGGAACAGCAGAACGGCTTTAACACACAGAAAAGCCTCCTTCAAGGTTAGGACTCTTCTCTTGGACTTGGAGCTGTGGTCACTTGCAAGAGACATTTTCAGAATAAACATCCTGTTGAGAACGGTTTTCTAACTGTATGCTGATTTAAAAAAAATCCAAGTCTGTTCTTGATTTTCAGTTACAAAAAAAAAAAACCTGCTGGTATTTCTTTACACCAACCTACAACTTGGCGTGGCAGTATTAACATTGTCAGTGGCATTTTTCCACTAGATGTTGACTTTTTTTCCCTCTCAACTTTTCAGTCAAGTCCTTCCTCTTCTTTTTGCCCCAAGACTACCATTCTTGACAGACACACAGCCAGGATCTGTATCAGCCATTTTCCTCCACAGATCTACTGAGAGATCAAGTCTGGTTTTGTAGAATATATTTAGGAATCTATGGGAAACCTAAATTACACCAGTATTTTTATTTAGTTATTTAAAAGGGAAAGAAGTTTAAGCCGTCGATGCCAACCTCACATCCCTCACTATACTGGATTTAAATGTTACTGGAGTCTCAGCTTTTGGGAAATATCCAGGCAACTGAATGGTGTGTTCCCAATTCAGTTTGACAAAAACGATACATGTAAAAGCACAATAGCCACCTTCCCGTAAAGAGATGTTCTATCAGCATGCTATAACGCACAAGCCTTGCTCTTGATTTAAAAGTCTCGGGCCAAAGGATTGAATCAGTCACGTTCATCCCTGCAACCAGGAAAACTTGATTTGCACACTACTTGGGATGGGTTACTGTAACGATTCTGTTGTAAAATGTAAGGTCAGATGCTTTTCATAGCAGAACAGTTCCCTGCCAGTAGCAACCTCTTTGCCACTCCTGTGCTGGAAATTTAAAAAAAAAAAAAGTTCTGTAAAAGCCTGTTTTGTACTTTTAATATTTGCATGTGTTTTCTGATGTAGTATTTATAATAAGCACCATTTTCAAAATAAAGCTTTTGGTATTCCATTTGTCCTGTCATGCGTGCATCTCCAATGATCACAATAAAGGAGCAGCCTACAACCTGGTTGCGGCCCATGTGCCTTTGCAACATAAAACAGAACAAGCGCCACTTACAGGCTGTTGTAGCATATAGCAGCTTTATTTAGAAATGTTTACATTCTCATAAATTATCTCAAATTTTCTTTATAGATCTTGATTTATCATATTGCACTCCCACAATTTAAAGGGGGGGCAGAGATGTTCTAAACTTTGATTTTTCTCTTAGAAATGAAGAAAAAATCAAAAGGGAAAATAAATTAAAGGGCCACAGAACTTTAATTGACCACTTAAAGTGCAGTCTGACATCTATGGAAACCCTGCAGGAAAAAACAAACTTAAAAATGTCTTTCTGCTTTTCATCAGCTACAAAGTCTTCATGTTGTAATGCCAATGAGTTAACTGTGTTAGGTATAGGTGAGGAGCACTAGGAGAAACCAGTATATCACTGTTAATCCGTTCATGGAATATTTATGCACTGCCCTGTCAGCCTTGATCATTCCACTCAATTTCTTTTCTTATTGGACATGAAAAAAACAACAACAACCTGATAAGTGCTGGTATCCACACCCACTCGTTTGTCAGTCATACCCCCCCCCCCCCCAAACTAGACTCACGGGGCTGCGTTTTCTGACCTGCAAAGCCATAGCATTCTTAGTGGATAAGTATCCATGTAGTTAGTGTGTTGAATGAGAAGACAGGAGACAGACAGGCACTGTGGTCACTAAGCTTTCTTCAGGCACAGGCAGCTGCTGAAATGTCACATCCAGCAAGCACTGACTGCCTGACCTCATCTGTATGAACAAGGAAAAAAAACTGACAAATGCCAGTTAGGGAAGCTGTTTTTAAGCCTTTACTGCATAAACCAGTGAACTGATGACACAGCTTGGCCCGTTCAGCTAATCTGTCATTTGAATGAGATTCACCGTTTCAGAAATCAAGCTTATCTGAGGTAATTTCTAATTTGGCCCAAAAGTTTAAAACAATGAAAAGGGAGGCTCCTCTGGCTTTGACATGTTCTGTCTTTTCAAGTGCACACTTGTCCTTTACTGGAAGAATAACGTCCTGTGTGTGACATTTAGTTCATTCATTTGATGCAAAAAGTAGAGGGCGCAGGACAGCAGCATGGAAACATGGGCTTAGCGGGGCTGGAGCATCTTGTGGCGGTGTGGCAAAGCCTTCCTTGCAATGATGAATAACCAGAAGAACATGCGGCCACTTAAGCCTTCATCAGGGCACTGACCACGGCTCGGGCGTTGAGGCTGCGCAGGTCATTGTAGGTCTGCCCGGTGCCCACAAACACAATGGGCTGGCCTGTGATGTAAGTCATGGAGATGGCAGCACCAACCTGTGAAGGAGGAAGGATGACGAATGAGTGCTATCAGCTTTCCAATGTATTATTGTATTCAGTACAGTACATTCAGTAATGTATTATTCGCAAGCCAGAAAGCAGCTTCAAACTAATGAAAAAGTGCAATCAAATATTCTCTAAATTGCACAGACAGATGGCTCAGACAGGGAAGCGTTCACAGCAAAAATACCTTATCATCAATGGTGTCAAACTTGGTGAGGACAATTCCATCAATGAGACGAGGCTTCTCAGACATGGAGTGGTCAGCCAGAGCCTGATTGAACTTCACCTAAAGACGAGAAATGAAAGCCAAGTCATTGAAGTAAAAACTGCTGAGGACAGAGTTAATATGTATAGCTCCAGCTTACAACTGTCTAGAGGCAGAGGTTTAACCAAACAGCAGCTCAATGCAGCAGTACTGACCTCTGCTGGACAGTTTCATCTATAGACACGTATTCAAACAGGATTTTCTCATTCAGTAGCGTTAATGACTGAATCAAAGTTTTAGCAGCAGATCACATGACTATAAACATGATGTAAATGTTTCATTTGAATTCTGCACTCTTTTTTTCACATAACATTACTTCAAGTTAAAATGAAACTATTACCTCTTATACGGGCAAAAAGGAGAAGTTAAAGTTAAATTTGAACTTCGTCAGCGATCTTACCAGCTGGTCAACCGCCTCGTTGCCCACCAGAGCCTCCCCAACAAACAGCACTAGGTCGGGCATGTTGACTGCTATGAGCTTGGCCAGCGCTGTCATTAGGGGCGCGTTGTCCTGCATACGCCCAGCAGTGTCCACCAGCACCACATCAAAGGCCTGGTTGCGGGCTATTGGGATCAAAAGAGCAAATGTGTACACGTGATGTTAAAATTAGTGTAATGCTAATATTACAACTACTGCATCTCTTCTTTTGTAACTAAGGTACAGCCCACTGTGTACTGTGTGTAATCAATGCCTATTACGAATCACCTATCAGTTAATAAGTAGACCTTTTACCATAGGCAATGGCCTCCATAGCAATTCCAGCTGCATCCTTCCCGTAACCCTTCTCATAGAGCTGGACTACAGGACGCCCACCGTGCTTCTCTGCGGGATGCAGAGAGTTCAGGCGGCGCTGATGAGTGCGGAGCTGCTCCACAGCCCCAGCACGAAATGTGTCACAGGCTGCAATCAGCACAGTGAAACCATTCTCTATCAGCCAGAAGGAGATCTAGACCAGGACAAAGAAAAGTTTACCTTAACAGGCAAACAGTGAGTTACCAAATCCTCTCTGAGTGTGAACTGGATCAAACCAAAGAGCAGAAACATGTCACTGATATCAACTCACCTTTGCCAGGTTGGTAGATTTTCCCACCCCATTGACGCCACAAAACGTGATGACAAAGGGCCTTCGCTGGTTCTGTGCTTCCATGACATCTCTCAGAATATCCACCCTTCGCTTGGGTTGCAGGATCTGCACCAGTGAGTCTTGCAGGGCCTGCTTTACTGTTGAGGCCACAGCTACACACACAAAACATGTTGTTACCCTAACATAGTATTCTGCATGTTACCATTTACAGATGCAGTGTATTCATAATATTTAGAATTATGTCATACAATAACACAGTGATTTTTTTTTTTTTTTTTTGCTTTTGAAGCCCCTTAAAGAGCCACCACAGAGCAGCTGAACATCTACAACAGACCCAGAAATGTTCTGAATTTGGACATACCAAAGTGTGACACCAAAGCTTTATAGACTATACCTAAACATTAGCAATATTAGCAAAGTATACTTTAAAAAAATGCTTGATTTGTGTATGAAAATCACAAGCGGAGACATTGAGAATATTGATTATATTGTTTGTGTTTTTAGTTTAGTCTGATCATTTATGTCACAACTAAAGCATACTCTGGTTAATTGTCTACAACTTTAAATGGGATCAGAATTAATAAAAGAAAAAAAATTAACTTGTTGTAAAAAGAATTGTCAATTAAGGCCATAAACTCATTAGGATAATGCCAAATACATGAATGAAGACAAAGGTAGACTCATATTCTCATTGAATTCTCTATAATCTGACTCTTTTTGTAATCAGAGTAGTTGCAATTAATTAATTGTCTTTACTTCTCAGTTCAACAGGCGTTATCTCTCTTTTACATACAGTTCATGTTTAAAATGCACTACTGTAATTACACTTCCCAGCATGCAGACTGGTGTTCTCAGAAGACGAGAGAATATACACAAAATCCTTAACCCAAATTATATTTTAGAAATGGAGTGGGGATCAATACTTTATTGTGGATACATTATATAAATATGAAAGAGTACTTACTGGTGAATGTGCCCATGACTTTGCCCTCCAGTTTTTTGGCTACAGAGTCACACAGCTGGGAGGCAATGTCGGCTGCTACATTCTTTGCTATAGGATCAGAAGGAGAACAATCAATACCAGACAATGATTTTTTCCCCCCACATTCGTCAGCATAAAGATGGTAGATGATATCATACTGATGAGGTGTTCCCTCATCTTCTCCAGCACTGGCTCCATATCCTCGCGGGTCAGGCTCTTGGAGCCCACCAGGCCCTTCAGCATCCCAAACAAACCTCCACCCTTTTTGGAGCTGGAAATAAATAAATAAAATAATTTGTACTTTATAGAACATTGAAAACATCATACGTTATACCATAAAACTAACATTTAGTACCTCGGCTTGCTTGTTTCTCTGACAACCACTTCCTCATCTTCTTCCTCCATCTCCCCTTCATCACTGGACTCATACTCCACAGACAGCAAGTCTCCCTTCATGGAGGTTGGCTGCATTTCCTGAAACACAAACAAGGTAGTGAGTATGTGGCATCATACCTTATATTTTAGCATTATTAATGTAACTGCAGATGCCTATTTCTAGAGATTCCTTAGGGCGGGGATGTCAAACTCATACATCGTGGTCGACATACAGTCCACTTTGATCTTAAGTGGGCCAAACCAGCGAAACTCCCCTTTCTGCCAGTGTAAAGATGCTTAACACATTTAATCTCTTTTAGTATAACAAAAGGAGTGTAATTTCAACAGTATGTCTCAGTTTTTCTGTTGTAGTAAATGAAAGAAATCTGCCGGCATGAATAAATAAATGTGTAAAATTACAGAAAAAGTTCTGGTAGCTCAACGCCCAGATGTCATTCACATTAAGTCACAGTCGCGCGGGG
>JAVDPK010000318.1:449111-460594 GCA_034780415.1 Cichlasoma orientale | reverse complement strand
CACACCCCCCCCCCCCCCCCCGTTGTAAAAAAACAGAAATTTCTATAGTAGATAACAAAAAACAAAACAAAATAAAAAACAGTAACTTTTCTGTGTTTTCATTGTTATCTTTTATCTATTACTTAATTACTTTGGTGTAGTATGAATGGCAATGGGGGAGGTCTGTATAGCTGTAAAACCTATGAAAATACAGTTAGGTTCACAATCTATGCCCTCGTTTACATTTTCCAAAGCCATCCAGTGGGCCAGATTGGAGGCTCTACCGGGCCAATTCTGACCACCGGGCCTTATGTTTGACACCCTTGCCTTATGGGGTGGACTAGAAAGGAGTACATACCGGGTCAAATTGTGCTTCCGGGTTCTGTTCACCACCATTTGGAGAACCATTTCCATTCTTGTCGCTGTAGTCCAGCTCCTTGGTGCTGTTGCCTCCCATGTTCCAAATGCGATTTTGTTTCCCCTTTGGCTTCTGAGGCTTTGGAGACTTACTGTGAGAATGAGATCAGAATCATACTATTAAAAATAAGCATCTAAACACGCTTTACACACAAAGAGGGAAGAAAGTCAAATATAATTATCAGTGTATATTGATACTTTTTATTAGAATTTAAATACATTACTAAAAACCAAGGTTCTGGTGCTAACAAAGACAGGCATGCCCAAGTGGCACTTGATGCAAGTTTTGAAAAATAAAAATAAATACAGAATAAATGATAATAATAATAATGATCCACTTGGGCATTCATAGGAATGATGTAACATCACCACAGTATTTAAACAAGTTGCTCTTTCTACATTGCTTTCTGGTGCGTCACCTAAGACTAGTTTAAAAATATAAATATCAGCTGCTTTACCTCGGTTTTTCAGGAGGTCCTGCCATGCGCTTGCGGAAGAATTCCTCTCTGTTCTTTTGCACAATCTCCTCGGCACTCAAGCGCTGGTTACCATTCTCCACCGTCTTCTGGCCAGAGGACGAGGCCTTGCCTTGATCCCCTTTGGCAGGCTCAGCTGCAGGAGCTTGAAAGGATTAGAGTCAACTGAGTTTGAAATCACATTACACTTACCCACGTAGAATTAGCTTTTTATTATCCATGGACAGCACTTACCCTCCTTTTTGGCATTTTTATTCTTCTTGCCACCCTGTTCCTTGCCTTTATCCCCACCCTTTGTCTCAATCATTGACTTCACAGTTTTTTGGGATTTCTCAGACTCCTTAAAGGACCGCATGGTGGGGGGGCTTCGAACTTTACAGCTCTCCTCCGCCTCTCTTTTGGTAAATCAATATACATCAACACAAGCAGAACAAAAAGAAACTTGATTAGTGAGGTTTCTTTCACTTTTACTGGGTTAAAAAAAACAGGGAAGGTTTAAATCTCACAGCTTTACTGGTGACATTTCTTATGTGAAACATAAACGATAATACTGAAAAACATATTCTGGCCATAATCAAGGTAGCTATGATTTCAATTACTGCTAAATAAAATCTTAATTTGCTTTATGATATAAAGCAAGGGAGTTCAAGTATCTTGGGATCTTATTCATGAGTGATGGGAAGGTGGAGAATGGGTTGGGTCAGTAGTAACACAGACACTGCACTGGACTGTCGTGGTGAAGAGCAGAGCAGAGCCGAGCCGAAAGACGAAGCTTTTGATTTACCAGTCCATCCACATCCCAAGCCTCACTTAAGATCACAAATCTGGGTAATGACCGAGAGTAAGGCCACGAATACAAGCAGCCGGAACAGATTTTCCTTGGTAAGGTGGCTGGGCTCAGCCTTAGAGACAGAGTGAGGAGCTCAGAGATCTGGAGGGATCTCGGAGTAGAGCTGCTGCTCCTGCGTGCCGAAAGCAACCAGCTGAGGTGGTTTGGGCATCTGGTTGGGATGCCTTCTGGGCACCTCCAATTGGGAGGTTTTATGGGCATGGGATGAGACCCTAAGAAAGATCCAGAACCCTCTGGAGATTATACATCTTGGCTGGCCTGGGAACACCTTGGGATTCCCCAAGAGGAACTGGAAAGTCGAATACCCCACTTAGTCTGCTGTCATTGTGACCCAACTTCACAAGACAATTTGGGGAGGGGGGGGGCTACTAAAAACATAATTTGCACATAAAAGCAAATACACATTTTCATCCCTCGCTGCAGTTCTAGGCAGGAAATACTGGTTCTTTACCTCAGAAGCCTCTTGAAGTCATCCTCAAATTCAAAGCTGTTGTTGAGAAGCTTTAAAGCTCCCTTCTGCTCCAGCTCATTCTTATAACGATCCCTAAAGTGAAGCTGAACGTCATCTATAAACTTGTCCACATATGTCAGCGTCAGGATCTTTTGAAAACCCACCTGGACATACACACGGCAAACGAGAAAGGGGTAATGATCATAAACACGTAAAAAAATATGAACAATATATTTTCATTGATTCAATGTTTATATTAAATACTTACCACAAAAATCAACTCAAACTCATTGTCGAGCTTGTATTTAAGACTCAGGGCCTCATGGGTAAACGAATTGTTTCCACTTCGCTCCTGTAAAAAAATCAAAAAAGCATCGATAGCATGTAAACGGGAGCTAAACACACATAACGGTCTCGAGAGCTTGGGGGAAAAAAAGGCGATTGGACCTCTTTAAGTTTTTTGGAGACGTTTCACTTCTCATCCAAGAGGCTTCTTCAGGTCTATAGGTATTTAAACCCTACTGGGGTTATCCCTTTTGGAGGTGCTCGTTGGCTCATGTGTATCACATGAGCCAAGGCGTGAAAAAAAACAGGCGTGGGTCATTACCACGTATGGGTTTCAGTAAAACAAACAAACAAACAAACAAACAAACAAACAAACAAACAAACAAACAAACAAACAAACACACCCTACCACAGGTTTCGGAAAAACCCCATACAGCTAACGCTTGCTACCTGTTAGCGCTAGCATTAGCTACCTGTTAGCGATAGCATTAGCTGCCTTGGTATTACTCACAGCTTGATAAACACAACCATAACAAGCAGCTAGCTTCGTGGCTCACCTGAAGGATCACCGAGCGGATCAGAGCGTTGACCGGCCCAGCGAAGGATTCAGTGACACCGGCTCCCTGAAAACACCACAACACTATCCCCCCTTTGCTGAAGATGGTGAAGAAATCTAGCATCTTGTCCCCACGTACCTGAATTAAAACGCACACAGACACAAATATGAAGATGGGAGTCCTGCAATAAAAGCAGCTTCGCTGTAAATGCCGCTTCCTCGCTATTCCAAAGATTAAATCTTACCGGATTATATTAAATGATAAGAAATGCCCCCACGAGCGTCACCCACCACCAGTGGAAAACTGTTTTAGACACGTCAGAGGCACGATCAGGAAGTGACGTTATCTTCCGTAATTTTGCGCTTGCGCAACTTTTGATTTGAGTGAACTGCTTGCCGTGGGAATGACAGTGTTTTAGTGTAAAAAAAAAAAAAAAAAAAGACAGTGTTTCAGTGTTTCATATGTATTTTTTATTTATATTTATTGATTTATTTATTTATTTATTGGAGATGTGCTCTAGAGAGAAGAGGAACGAAAGGCAGAAGAACCGAGACAGAATGCATGTGTGTAAATGAGAGGGAGACAGGTGGGACTGTGCAAGGAGCAGAGGTAGTGAAAGTGGATACCTGGTGTCAACCATCCAAAGCAACAGTAAGTTCACAAGAGAGGTGTACAAGAGAGTGCAGGAAGGGTGGAGTGGGTGGAGATGAGTTTCAGTGGTGATTTGTGACAGAAACAGCAAGAGTGAAAGAAAATGTTTACAATGTGGTAGCAAGATCTCACTGACAAAAAGACAGGAGGCTGAGCTGGAGGTGGCAGAGATGAAGGTGTTAAGGTTTTCACTGGGAGTGACCAGAATGGACAAAATTAGAAATGAGTGTATCAGAGGGACAGCTCAGGTTGAGCAGCTTGGAGACAAGGTTAGAGAGGCGAGGCTGGATACACTGGGCAAAGGATGTTGAAGATAGAGCTGGCAGGCAGGAGGAAAAAAGATGGAGACCACAGAGGAGGTTAATGGATGTAGAGAAGGAGGACATGCAGAGGGTTGGTGTAACAGAAGAGGATGGTAGGAATAGGGTGAGATGGAGGCAGATGAGCTTCTATGGCGCCCCCTAAAGGGAGCAACCAAAAGAAGAAAAAGATAAACTTGGCACAAAAAGTAAGGACATTTGTGTTTGGTCAGTTGTTTCTTTGTTGTAAAAATGCTTCCTGACAGTAAATCTTATACTGTTGGAAGGCCTGTTTATTTCCCCTTAACTGATGCCACATTTGTAAGGAAAAGGCATTTGTGGGCTGAGCAGCAGAGTTGAGTTTGTGGGTTGCTCCCATGAAAAACTTGCCAAATCCTTCTCTACCAGTGCCAAACAGCTTATTCTGTGACCAACACAACCACACTGGCTGGCTCGTGACAAACGCTGGTTGAAGATTGGGATGCCATCCCACAGCAGTGTGTGACCATGCTGGTGACCAGCATGAAGATGAGGTGCCAGGCTACTGTAGCTGTGTATATTTCTTTCACGTGCTGCTGATGCCCCAGTTTGTTAAATGAATAAATGACTCTCAACCCACAAATGCATTTTCTCCTGTTTATTCATTTATTTTTATTTAACTCTTATTTTACCAGGAAAATTTACAAGGGAATTCTGGCCAAGACTGGCAGCAGTACCCAAACTTTCATAAAAAACAGATATATACAACAACAGTCAAAATGGAAGTGAATTAAAAATCATACTTGAAAAATAAAACACTTGTGTATTTAACCAAAATATCCTGTCAGTTTAAACACTTAAAACCAGAAATATGTACATCAACGTCTTTAACATTGGTCTTAAAAACATTTATTGAGACCAGCTCAGTTTGTAATTTATTCCATGAAGATGGAGCGGCAAACTGAAATGATTTTTAATATTGTTTAAGCAAGTGTACTGAGCAAGTGTACAGCACCATCTGTTTGTCATTTATATTCCACTTGATCATGAAATAAAAAGTAAAAATGAAAATGCAGCAGGAAATGTGCTCCACCAACAGGTTGGTTAAATTAACCACCAAAAACAAAGTATCTAGCACAAGTAAAAGTGAAATTTGACCTTAAAACACTAAAGGGCAGTTTCACCCATTATTAGTTTCACGTGGGTGAAAATCACCTGACATCAGTGTTCTAAGGTTAAGGTAATAATTGTGTTGTTTGATAGTAATAACAATGGACTGGGAGACTGAATGCTGCTGCTGGAGACAGAAAATTAAACTTCATCCTCAAATCACACAGTGCCCTAAACAAACAAATAACCAGAACAAATCTAAAGTCTCAAACTTCTATCCATGTGTAATAAATTACCTTACTTTACCCCCTGCTCTATAACTAAATTTGCTTTAGTTTTTATAGGCTGTAAATCTGTTGTTAGCAGAAAACGTCTGAAAACAAATTTTTATTGGGGGGAAAAGGTTTCTCTTAACCTTTTCCCCCCAGTTATTTTGGGCCAGAGCTTACATCTGTGTGCGTGCATGGAGGTGTGGGTGCGAGACCATACGGATGCTCACGTATCTTTAATGTTTGACTTTTATTCAAACTGTGAAGCACTTTGTAACTCTGTTTTTTTGAAAAGTGCTCTACAATTAAAGCTACTATTATTATTATAAAATTTTTGTAGTTACTTTAAATGATTAGAGAGTTCGTGTTTTAAGGCCTTAAGACAACCCTTCCACACAAATATCCTTAAAGAATTACAAAATGTGGCATGGCAGAAATAAATACGGACCAGACGACTGTAAAATGAAAATATCCTGATCGACAGCGTTGACGGAGACTCAACCTGAAGAAGACCAACATGTGACGAATGATTAAGACTGCAGCTCTGCGACAGCTCAGGCCTCCGAAGGGTAGAAAAGTACACGGCACCGTTTTCTGTCAGTGGCCGATTGTTTCTGTCACCGCATCACGGATCGTTACAGTTAAGATACTGATGACACTGCAGATGTGGCATGTGGGTGAAACTCTCCCACTTCTGATACGCTCATATGGATACAGCTGCTGTGTGTAACTGCAAGTATTTATTAATAGGAAGGACTCGGCGAGGACCCCAGGGGTTTGTTAAAACCCGAGTTTCACTCAGTTCTGGTGCCTCGTAAATCCGACCTGTTCCACCCTTCTCTGTAATTATTGCACGGCCTTTACCTTACCATACAAAGTGCTCTGAGGTGACTGCTGTGATTTGGCACTTTAAAAATAAATTTGAACTGAACTGAATTGAATATGACACTGTAGAGCAAACTGTAGAGGTGAGATTTATACACCATGTCTTCATTTTTGGAGAACTGTGGCACACAAATTTGCATTTCCTGTAAATTTTAATAGAGGAAGGGGGAGGGGGGAGGTCTTCTTGTAACCCCAAACTTCCTCCTATTTAAATATATGACAGCCGTTTCATTAAGTTCCCTCACCGGGACGCTGGCAATACATAAACATTTCCCCTTCATTTTCTCCTACAGTGTGCCACACGACAAATATCAGTTTAACAACATAAATTAATAAGGTCTGTGAACCGGTTTGTATATCAATGCCTATATACATGCATGTAAAATACACTTGTATGAAGCAAATGCAATAATTTCAGACTACCCTGCTGGTTGTCTTACCACCTTACAGTCAGAAGGGTTGACGTTAAGCTTCCAGGCCAGGAGGTTTAAATTAGCAGCTGAGGATTACAGTGTTTGCATGGTCCCTGCTTTTATTACGTTTTCATACAACAACACTGAGATTATCCTCACTAATATCACTGTTATTTGTCCTAAATAACCCCACTTGTATGGACAAGGGGGTTAAGTATCTGTTCAGCGAAGTATGAAATTTTGAGACTTTGCATTTGAAACTTGACTGCATGTTAAGAAGTTCCTTTCAGCAGTCAGTAACTTCCTCCTTTTTATGGTGATGTCAGTGACTCTCTGTTTGCTGCTGCCGTAACAGTTATTTGTTCGGCTGCAGTCTCTGGAGCAATGTTTTTAAGGAGTGGAGAAATCATCCGTTTACCGCAAGTACACGGGACACGATTTGAACAAACATGATGACCTCAGCAACATGCACGGTAAGTTTCTTTCACTGTAAATCTTATCCGAATCATTTTGAGTACACTGCGTGTGGAACAAGCATATCTGATGTTCCTTGCACTTTTTTTTCACAAGTTGTCAAGAAATTGTTGTACTTTTTGAAATAGATGTGACTTTTTCATTTCCTTTAGGCTGGTTCCAAAAACTCTTCAAGTCAAGAGCAACTTTATCAAAGGAACATAACCAAGAAGTAACAAAAAATTCAGTGACTTCTGCCAGCAGTTCATCGTCATCATCACCAGGGGGAACCCCTTCTAAACCACAGCGTCTGCCGGCTGCTCTCAGTTCTGAGTTGAGATGGAAAAGAAAGTATGACATATTTGTGTGTCACAGCAGTGCCCAAAGTGACATTGAAGAGGCCACGCGCCTGGTCTCGTACCTTGAGGCCACGCCTCACAGCCTCAGGTGTTTTCTGTGGCAGAGGGACACCTGTCCAGGAGGCGCCATGTCTACAGAGTTCTGCCAGGCTGTGAAGAACAGCCACTTATGGGTTCTACTTATAACTCCCAACTTTGTTCAGGATGATTGGTGTATTTATATGATGCACCAGGTACTATCAGAGGGCCCCATGTCCAATAGGATGATTCCTCTACTCCACAGCCTGTCCCACTCTCAGTACCCCCAGGAACTGAAGTACTTCTACTACATTGACCTGAGCAAGAACCCTGACCGAGGCTATACTCTTGTCAACAGGACTATACTCAAGTGTAAGTAATGGGAGGAAAGCTGTCTGAACAAGATTTATGAACATAAACTGAGATTGGTCATATCAAGTTTAAAATGATATTTGTTTAAAACAGCTGTGAATCACAGAGTGCACTTAACCCATCATAAATGAAAGTGATGCCCCACAGTGCTGGGAAAAAGTATTTGCCTCATCCTGATTGCTTAGTTTTTTGCATATTTGTCACACTTTAATGTTTCGTATCGTCAAGCAAATTTTAATATTAGACAAAGGGAATCAGAGTAAATAGAAAATGCAGTTTTTAAATGATGATTTTATTTATTAAGGGAAAACTGCTATCCAAACCTACCTGGCCCTGTGTGAAAAACTAAATGCCCCCTGATAGCTAGTTGTGCCGCCCTTGGAGGCAAGGACTTCAGTCAAGCATTTGTGATAACTGGCAATGACTCTTTCCCATCGCTGTGGAGGAATTTCAGCCTTTCAACTCTTCTTTGCAGAATTTTTTTACTTGAGCCATATTGGAGGGTTTTCACCTGTTTAAGGTCAAACAAAAGCATATCAATCAGATATAAGTCTGGACTTTGACTCTGCCACTCAAAACCTTTTTTTTTTTCTTTGAGCCATTCAGAGGTGGACTTGTTGGTGTGTTTCGGGTCATTGTCCTGCTGCATAACCCAAGTGTGCTTGAGCTTCAGGTCACAAACTGATGGCTGCACATTCTCCTTCAGGATTTTCTGATAGAGCAGAATTCATGGGTCCATCAGTTACAGCAAGTTGTCCTGAAGCAGCAAAGCAGCCCCAGACCATCACACTACCACCACCATGTTTGACTGTTGGTGTGATGTTCTTTACATGAAATGCTGTGTTAGTTTTATGCCAGCTGTAACGGGAGTCAAACCTTCAAAAAAGTTCAACTTCTGTCTCGGGTCTTGGGGATCATCAAGGTGTTTTTTTTTGTTGTTTTTTTTGGCAAATGTGAGACGAGCCTTTGTGTTCTTTTTTTGTTCATCAGTAGTTTTCTCCTTGGAACTTTGACCTGAGACAAGTGAGGCCTGCAGTTCTTCAGATGCTGTTCTGGGTCCTTTTGTGACCTCCTGGATGAATCAGCGATGAGCTCTTGGAGTAATTTTTGGTAGACTGGCCACACCTGGGACGGTTCACCACTGTTCCACGTTTTCTCCATTTGTTGATAACGGCTCTCACTGTGGTTCACTGGAGTCCCAAAGCCTTAGAAATGGCTTTGTAACCCTTTTCAAACTGATAAATGTCAGTGACTTTGTTTCTCAGCTGTTTCTTTAGATAGTGGAATGATGTGTTGCTTTTTGAGATCTTTTAACCTACTTCAGATAGGTTCTATTTAAATTATTTCTCATATCAACAGGTCTGGCAGTAATCCGACCTAGGTGTGGCTAGCAGAATTAAACTCAGCTTTACGAAAATGTGGTTGATCACACTTTATTTTTTCACACAGATCCTTTTCCCTTAATAAATGAAATCATCATATAAAAACTGCATTTTTGGGGCAATTTTTTTTTCAGGGCATTATACTTTTAAATTGTTTTAACATATCCAATTAGCATTTTGGGAAAAATTAGGTCATCTGCATTGAATCAATTCTTTGGAGGGGATGCATCTTTAAAAATATTCCTTTGTTTGTTTTCCTTTAGTGCTGGAAGACCTGGTTAAAAAAGAGATGATGCATAATTTCAGCATGAATGGCTCTAACAGTGGATTGGACGGAGAAGACGGCTCACAAGAAGATAAGCTGATGTCAAAGTACAACGCTGCAGGGACTGCTGTTCCGCTGGAAGTGATGCGAAAGAGCGATGGAAGCTTTAGTGATGCTTCCTGTGATCATCAACAACAGTAATAAAGTATATGACGCAGGGAGGGAGGACCTTAGCTACTGACTGACCTCAGTTTTAGTGATCCTTTTATCAGGACATGCTGTGATTTGAAGGAAATTTTAGCTATAGTGTAGCTGACTTTTTGCACTTTATTAACCCTGGGTACGTGGCAGAATGTAAACAGGAAACAGCATGGGAATGAATTTTCCCTATGAAGGTATTTAAAGATAATAATACACACTGAGTGTATTGTTTTAGGTGTTGCGTTATTATTTTTAAATTCCTTCACCTAGCAGAGCTCTACAGTGTGAGCTGACCAGTTATTGAGTGCATACGTTAAAGGAGTCTTAGCTTTTAATAACTGTTATTTGTATGTAATTGAAATTAAGAATGAACAAGTGAACATTAATAATATGGAGTGAGAGGGGATTGTTTTTTCCACTAGGTGGCGTATTTTACTGTATATTCCTACAGTAGAGAGCACTAGTGAGAAAACATGAATGTGCCATATCTTTGTGTGTGTGTGTGTGTCTCTCTCTCTCTCTCTGTGTGTGTGTGTGTGTGTGTGTGTAGGGTAGGGTAGGGTATAAGAAAAGGAAATAGCCACTCATTAAAAACTGCTGATGGCAGTGTGACTTTTAAACTGGGCTTCGAGTAATAATAGAGGGAGTGTAATTCCTTTTTAGCAAGAAAATGCTTCTTCCTTTATTTTAAATTAAATGGTTTTTTAGACTGTATTTTTCCGCTGTTAGTATTTCTGTGAGCTTACCAACAGTTGTTTCTTGTGTGGAGTTGAGAGCCGTACAATGTTTTAGCTGGAGGACTTAATGGGAGTTTTTCACTCTGCAGGGGTTAATATGAATGTGTGCTGTCCAGACTGTATCCTCCCTCTTGGCCAGTGTCAGCCTGTTCTGGCTCCAGGCCTCTGCTATCATCTAAAGGATAAGCAGGTATAACTAATGAATAATTAGTTGGAGCAGAGTCTGAACATGTTGAAAAATTGGATGGAACCCCTGTTCTCTTTCCCAAAGAACTTTCACTTCTCCTTGGCAACACTTTTGCTTGTTGATCAAGCAGAGTAACAAGTAACAGATTTTAGATAGCTGACATTAAGTTTAGTCTACTTAATGAAGAATATCAAGTATTCGCTGTATCAAGTGGAGCAGAATGTTTGTAATATGGTATTTTTTTTATGCAGACGGGGTTTATCTTCTCTTTACAAGGCCTCATTTACTGTTAAGAAGTACTACATGTTCTGTTTTCTATTAACACTATATCATCCTCACTCTTCTCCAACCCCCTAAACAACATCAGACGTTTAGCGCCACAAAGGGAGATCCTTTGTAATCGGCTCTTTTGTGCCAGGCCAACGATGTAACATAAAAATTGAGACTAATCTCTAAAAGGCACAGATGTTCTGTGAAGCCTTTGTTCTTACCAAATCCTTGCACGCGCGCGCGCGTGCGCGCACACACACACACACACACACACACACACACATACATTCAGATATTGTTATGTGAATGATTGACAGACAAAAATAAATTTCACATATATGAAAAGCAAGGTAAATTAACAACCTTTGACATCATAAGTGGTCTGATTGTGTTTCTATCAAATTATCAATTCCATCCAGTGCTGAAGTTCCACTATGTCTTTTAACTTGAATATGTTTAACTATGCTTATGACATGTAGTCAATCATGACTACCACTTGTTGTCATGATTGACTACAACTGGTAGTTTCAATTTAGCAGCATTTAAAGCAGGGGTCGTCAACTACATTTGTCCGAGGGCCGGAATTTATCTCGCCAGACACTGTGAGGGCCAGATACT
>JAVDPK010000318.1:426747-449011 GCA_034780415.1 Cichlasoma orientale | reverse complement strand
CCCTGTCGCGGGCCGGATGAAAAGCTCTGGCGGGCCGGATGTGGCCCGCGGGCCGCCAGTTGACGTTCCCTGATTTAAAGGATTTGTTTGATAGCACTCAATGGATTGATCAATACTCAGAACAATGGAAAGTCCAAGGAACTCAGTGAAGCTCTCAGAAGGAGATTTGGAGATTTACACAAGTTGGAAAGGTCACTTGGAGCCATTTCTAAACAACTGTAGATTCCAAGATCATCAATTGTAGGTAAGTACAAGTTATTTTGATGTGTCATCAGTTTGCCAAGGTCTGGAAGAAGACCCAAACTGTCACCCTCAAGTGAGAGGAAATTAGTTAGGATGTTCAGGAATAACCCAGGAACCACCAAGGCTCAAGCCTGCCATGAACTGGAAACTGCTTAACACCAGCATCACTGTCCACAATGAAGTCAGCTCTACATCGCCATGGACTGAGAGGGTGCCAACCAAGAAAGAAGCCCCTGCTCCAAAATCAAAACCTTCACGTTTGACACATGGACAAGCCAAATGTATTCTGGAGAAAGGTTTTATGGTCAGGCGAGACAAAGATTGAGTTATTTGGCCACAATGACAAGAGGTACGTTTGGAGGAGCAAAGGTGAGGCTTTCAAAACATTGTCAAGCATCATGCTCTGGGCCTGTTTTACTGCCAGTGCTGCTGGTATTTTGCACAAAGTGGATGGAATAATGAAGGAGGACTACATCCAAAATCTTCAGCTTCACCTCAAATCAACAGCTAGATGGTTGAAAACTTAGGCACAATTAAGTGTTCTAACAGGACAATGATCCCAGACACGGATAAAGCAGGCTAACATTGAGCTTGTGGAATGGCCTTCCCAAAGCCCTCATCTCAACCCTATTGAAAATGTATGAATTACACTCCAAAAACTGGATTTTTGCCATCAAACCAACCAGTTTAAATTAACTCTACCAATTCTGCTAAGACAAGTGGTAAAATATCCAGCCAGAATTATGCCACAAGTTTGTTGATGGCTACCAAAAGCATCTGGTCAAGGTGCAACTTGCTAAGAAACAAATATTAGTGGGGGTGTATATATTCAAGCCTGTATGTATACTTTTGACTCGGATGTGCGGATTAGCAGAAAATCCAATATGAATTCAGACTTGTGCACCCAATTCCTGTTTTTTAAAGTCATTAAAGCTGTATGCTGTACAATCATTCCTGCCTGGAAAAAGAACAGTTCAAAGAAATCATTAAAAGCCCCAAAACCACCATGACATTCGTGCCCGTGGTGAGTGGATGTAAACTTATTTACTATTATTATTTACTATGATCTGGTGACAGTATTCCTCACATTTAAAGGTCTAGTCTTCACAACTCATCAATTTAGCAAAACTGTGCAACTATCATGCTTAAAATAAATTTTGGAATGCTATCGTTGTTATCCACATGAAAGCTCGCAATAAAAGTGTACACTTGCAGCATAACAGCGGCACATACTTGAAGGTGAGAGCCTGTCGATTCTCTAATGCTATGCCAGTTAGCTGTACTAAGAAAGATTTTAGCAGTATTGCCTATTGCACATTTTATGTTTACTTTTAGCAGTTCTTTTGGTCTAAACTAAATGTATGAATTCTTAAACGGAATTGTGTCCATCTTGGTCCATAACTAGACAAATTTTTTTTTTAGACCAAAACCTGACAAAACATAAAAAGTTTCCTTTGTAAAGATATAAATTTGATTTGATTTGATTGAAGTATGAAATGCAGCACTGTGGTGCAGTGGTTAGTACTGTTGCCTCACAGTTGTAGGTTCCCTGGGTTCTAATCCACTGGCCAAATAGTGTGGAGCATTTCCCTCTCTGCCTTTGTGAGTTTGTAGGTGAAAAAAGATTTCTGTGTTAGTCCTGTACAGCGTGTACCCCCCCATTACAGCTGAGATAGGCTCAAGATGTCATAGTCTTGTGACCCTGAACTGACCTTGAATTGGGAAAGTGGAAGAAAATGAGTGATGGATTAAAATGTTTATGATTTCCTTTGACTAAGAGAAAATGCCCAGAGTTTCTGTTGACTAAACTAAAAAGGACAAAAAAAAAAAGTTTAGATGAAAAATAACTGAAATGTTCACGCACCTGTCATTTTAAAGCTAAAAAGAACCGAAACGGTAACAGTGGTTTGATGTGGGAGAGCCCCTGAACGTGCAAGCTATGTGTCACCATCCCACAACTTTCAACACCAAGCAAGAAGTGAAGGGGAGCTGAGCGGTGTGCTTTTAGGCCGTAACTGTATGGGAAAGAGTTTTTTGTCACCATGGTGGTCTGTACTGGGTGTGATGAGGAAGTTCAGCTGGCTGTGCTGCAGTGATGAAGCAGCTGGGTTAATTAAAGGACATGAGGAGAAGGAAATATATAATATATAATAGTGTGACTGGTGAGCAGTAATGAATGGAAGGGCTACAAATCATTTACAGCAAAGTAGCTTTATTAAACAAAATGAATGATGGAATTCCAAATACCTAAACTTAATGATGTTATTTATTAACCTATCCTTGTTTTTTTATTGGGAATTTTTTTTTTTGGCATTCACTGCAGAAAGACTGCACAGTACCCATCTTATACTGAATCAGGCATGATTAATGAATAGCTGCATTTTATAATGGAACACTGTAGCTGAATTTAATAAGCTTGTAGAGGAGCAATGCACCCTTGAAGCTATTTTCTGTTTACAGAATCCCAACACTGTCCTTGATCCAGAGCCAGGGAACATGTAATCTCGAGGTTTACATTTGCCACCAAACAATTTTGTTGCCAAGAGATATAGGAGACATTTAGACGGTGGTTTCTCAAATCTACGTATTTAAACATGTATGTTCTGAAAACCAAAACATTCATTTATCAGTTTGTGGAGAGAAAACTGGTACCAACCAGCAAACCACCGTGATGGTTAAATGTGAATTTAACAGCATCAAGCCCGACAGAAGGTCTGATCTCGTATTTTTTATGTTTTAATTTGTTACTTACAACAGAATAAAACATATGGCTAATCAAAAAAACAAAAAAAACAAAATCAAAATCAAAAGATAAGACTCTCTAAATGCTGGTATGCAGACAGACGCTGAAAAGTTCATTAGGCAGTGCACTTCAAAACTAGCACCATCAGTTTCAGTCCACAGGTGGGATCAACATGAGCGTTCCGCATCGCAGTTTGGACTACAAAAATGAAAGCATTTCAACTTTCAGTTCTTTCTTCTCCGAAGAGTCGACAATCTTGAGAGTCAAATGTCATTTCAAAATGTTGCCACTACCAGAAATCAGCGAAGGTTTCCCAGAGTTTTCTCGATATCTGCTTCAGGGGAAAATCAGCCATTGAATCTTTTTGTCTGCTATCTAAGTTTAGCTGACACAAGGTTTTCAGCATTACTAATAAACATTTTTAGATGTTGTTGTAGGAGACGGCGCATTGCACCATAAGTAAAGTTAACACTTTCCAATAGCGTGACTCAGCCCCGGTGACTCAGCGTTTGGGTTCGTGTTTTGTTGCTACTAAACAGCATTTCCCCAAAATTTGTGGTGCATCGGAGCGGTTACATTCAAATCCATGATCACCATCATCAATCACTGGCTATTGTTCTGCTTGAATGATTGAATCTATTATGCAAGTCTACTCTAAGAGTTCAGTATTGGGTTAAATTTTACATCCTCTTTGGTGTTAACAGCTTTTTTAGTGTTAAAACTAAGCCGACTGTGTAAACCTATGCAGTAGATCTGTGTTGAACTTTGTTATATTTTAACTGTTGAGAGAACTCTGCCACTGTGTAAGGTATTTAATAGTGTCAATTAAACTGTTAATGTGTAGTTTTAACTGTGTGTAGTGAGCTTCAACGCAGAGGCTTTCCAGATATTGACTTTAACAGCTGCACATTCGTGCGTCCGAGGTATTTGGCTGTGTCTGAAGCTGCCTGGATCAAAGTTAATTAGTAATGAACTATAACTGCAGCCAAAGTGCTCCTCAAAAACTCTGCATTTACATGCTCCCCTTGATGTTCAAACAAAAAAAAAAGAAAAAAAATTGCACTTCATCCAAGCTCACCGTTGTTGGCTTATAATAAAATACCTATGCACTATGTGATTTATTGAAGACAGAAATGTAGCGTGATACAGATGGGTGCTTTTTGGTATGAAAGTAAAAACTGCTCATCCAGCTTGGAAAGCTGAACTGAAATTTTTGTTTGAACAAGCAGCCCCAACGTGTTTGATCAGAACGCACTTTTACCCTGCATGACTGAAAGGAACACATTAATTATCCAAAATCAATAGTTAATGTTTGACAGAAGATTGAGATGAAAATAAAAGCTCATATTGATTTGACAGAGGTAAATCTATAGAAGGTTAATTTGTCCCCAGTAGTGGAAACTGAAATTGCAATACTCAAGCGCACACGAGTAAAGCTTTGATGTTGTAGCCCACTTTTACCTGAGTAATTCTGTTGACTGTAGGCTACTTGTTCAGAGCATTTACAACATCTCCTGCCTCCCTTTTTATGAGCAGCTATTATTATTATCATTATTTAAATATACAGCATGGAGGAAAACAGGAGCAACCCCAGGGAGCAACCCCAGGTTTCTTTTCAGCACTGCAGCCAGGCTGACAGTCAGATCTCTGTTGAGCTGAGTATTCCTTCAGCTTTCACTATGACTCCATGAATTTCTTTACAAATAAAAATTTCACTATTATAACTAAAAAAAAATATTTAAAAAATTATAATGATAATTGTAACCATTAAAAAATATTTATATTCACAGTTGTCCCACAGACGTGTCATTAAGTACAGCTACATGAATAATTGCTCATATTTACTTAGATTGTGCCTCCCCTATCGATCTTTCTGAACTTCATTAATCTCTTCCTGTAAATCAGTGCCATGTCTTTTAGACATTATTCCTACAAGCCTGCTCAAAAAAGTCATTTCATTAATTAATGCTTCAGTTTTAAATATGATCAGTTTTACAGTGCTGTGAAAAGATATTTACCCCTTCCCGATTTCTTATTTTTATATCCAGAATAGAATTTAAAATCCTTCTCCTCACATACAAAATCTTGAATAATCAGGCCCCATCATAGCCTAAAGACCTCATAGTACCATATTATCCTTACAGAGCACTTTGCTCTCAGACTGCAGGCTTACTTGTGGTTCATAGAGATTCTAAAAGCAGAATGAGAGGCAGAGCTTTCAGCTGTCAGGCCCCTCTCCTGTGGAAGCAGTTCCCAGTTTGGATTCGGGAGACAGAGTCTCTCTGCTTTTAAGATTATGCTTGAAACTTTCTTTTTTGATAACATTTATAGTTGGGGCTGGATCAGGTGATCAGTGATCCTGAACCCTCTCTTAGTTATGTTGTAATAGGCTTAGACTGCTGGGGGCTTCCCATGATGCACCGAGTGTTTCTTCTTCACTCAACTCTTTTCACTCTCTGAGTATTCATGCACCACTATTGCATTTAATCATTAGTAATTATTAAACTTTGCCTCACTTTCTCATAGTGTGCCTTTTTCCCCGTCAATCTCTGGTCTCTTATTTTCCGCGCACACTCAACTGGTCATAGCAGATGGCTGCCCCTTCCTAAGCCTGGTTCTGCTAAAGGTTTCTTCCTGTTGAAATGGAGTTTTTCCTTCCCATTGTTGCCAAGTGCTTGCCCATAGGGTCTCTAATATCATAGAATCTCTACCCTACAATATTAAGCGCCATGGGGCAGGGCTGTAGAATTAGGTAGGGACGGTGGGGACACGTCTCTGCCAATATCAAATGACGTCTGATATGTCCCTACCAATATTTCTAATTGTGAATACCAATATTATTACCAAACCTACGCCTTTACCATGAGGTGACTGTTGTTGTGAACTGGTGCTACATAAATAATACTTAAATGAATTGAATACTAGTCCTGTTACTGTATCAAAAGCAGTGCTCTTAAGTAATCTACATGTCTGATTTGCATTGATTTAAAAAAAAAGAACCTTTTGAACAGCACAGAATGCAGCTCACTTATCAGCTGCATGATTTTTTTCTTTTGTTTTAAATCACAGCCAAGGCAAAGACTTTCCAGATGTTGTTCCCATCCATCCATCCATCCATCCATCCATCCATCCATCCATCCATCCATCCATCCATCCATCCATTTCTATAATAAAAGTACAGTATGTGGCGGATTTACGAAGCACAGGACAAATAATCGTGATAAGCTGTATATCAGATGGAGCATTCTGAGATTCTGCTTACTTCTAGGTCAACACACCATCAAGTTTTTACTTGCCCGATTTTGCAATCGTGGAATTCTTAATGTACCGTCTCCAGTGGCCAGTGCGCCTACCCCACTTTGCGCATGCGCTGCACCGAGAGGAATGGGAGTGTGCTGTAAAAGCGAGAAAGGGGTTGCGGTGGAACCGCTATGTCAGTTCTCACACCAGTAAGACGAAGTAAACTCTGCTCCCCTGTGATTTAGGTGCCCGGTGGAGCGATACATTGTCAGAGCGGATGAGCGTTCACTCCCTCATTGCGGTAGGCTGATTTCTTGTTTTCACATGCCGTGAATGTCACCAAAAACAACGTGCACTTGGTTGCAACATGATTGCAGGGTCTAACGGGGTCGCTCTCCGCGGATTAAACCTTATCTGTCCGTCTGCGCTGTTGGTAAGTGAGAGCGTTTAAACCCCCTTTGAGCAAACGAGCTCTGTGTATGTATGTGTGTGTGTGTGTGTGTGTGTGTGCGTGCGTGCGTGCGTGCCTGCGCGTGTGTATGAGAGAGGGAGTTTTGGATCTGGGCATAAAACTACCCAGACCCACTGGATCTGAGTTAGATGGATCACAAGATGGCACGTTAAATTTGGCTGGCACGAGTCCTGTGTGTGATGTTGTCCTGTTCAGTCTTGCTAACGGAGAGATTGTAGATGTGATAGGAAAGACTTCAAGTCATTTGTGCATTATAATGACATGTATCATCTAGCAGGCAGCTCATGTAGTCCCTGGGATCAGCGGTATTAAATCTAACTTGAAGTGGAATTTAAGTCTGGCAGGATATCAGGAGCCTGGATCCTAGATGAAACTGGATTCCCATTAAAAAGCAGGCAGTGACGGACATGACATACGTGTTTTTGGTCGGAGCTGATAATTCAGAGCCTGGCACAGTCGAGTTGGGTGAAATCAAGAAATCGACTTCCTTGATTCCTTGAATATTTGCCCCTCTGTGTTGCTGCAAACTTTGCCAAAAAAAGAAAAAAAAAAAAAGCTTGTCTTGTTTTAGACCTGTGTAATGTTACAGTTATGTTACAGTAATGTTACAGTTACGCAGACTGGCTGCACAACTGTTTTTTTTTTTAATTCAGTGACTTTTTTTTTCAGATGGCAAATTAGAGCCAAAAATATCCTTTTGGCCTTTTGTATTGAGAGTGAATTAGTCATCTACAGGCTGGGTCAACAAACATGCTTTTGTGTTGAACAGTGTGATCAAAGTTCTATTAGATTGTTTTTTTTTTTTGGGGGGGGGGGGGTATTGATGTGAAAGGACCGCTTGTGTATTTTTAATTTGTAGCAAAAAAAAAAAAAAGAACACATAAAAATGATTAGGAATCGATATGCATTTAAGAGCTCTTAGCGCGACCTTGTCAAACCTGAGGAAGAGCACAAATTCACTGTGAATGCTAACATCAATATATCCGTCTGCATCACAGTTGTACATCGGGCCTCAAATAGTTGCGTCTCAGTGAATGACTTCCTTGTTCCAGTCTGCTTTGGCCCTGGACAGTGAATGTCACGCTGCAAGAGAAATGACATAAGCGTTACAATGTTCAATACAAATGGCTGAACCTTTTTATGGGAGGCGATGATTTGTTTTTCAATGCAAGACATCGGTGCATTGATCCTCCTTAACATTTGCCATGACAGCGCAGGACACAAAAAATTGACGTCACTCAAACACAGTTGTTTCATAAGGTTTATTATACACTCATACGGGAGAATTAGAAGGAGAATATAAGGAGAATTATATGGATTAAGCCCCCTGGGGGGCTGCATCAGGAAGTGCATCCGGTGTAAAAAATCTGCCAAATCAAATATACTGAGCTACCTGGTGTGATGATGCCTTGTGAATAAGGGAGCAGCTGAAAGTAGCTTTATATGGATTACCGATCCACTGGAAGTGCTACATTTCCCTTTGGATTTTTTTTTCCTGTCCTATTTCCTTGGTAGTTTGGGCATGGCTGAATTGTAGTTTGTCTGGCACAGCCTATGATGACTTTGCAGTCCCTGATGTCAACCTTCTGAAAAAGTATGCTGGATTTGATGCTCTGTATTCAGGCTCATTCAGTGCAGAGCAGCGGCTTCGTTAGAGACATTTTATTTTTCTACAGATGCGGGACTTAGTGGGGCTAATTTAATAGATAATAAGCGCATGGCAACTTGAAGCAAACCAGCTGAAACCCATGATACGGCCTCTGCAGTACTGACTCATTTCTGCCTGAATCAATTAGCCTGGCTCGAAAAAATATTACAAATACACATCTGCCCTCAGAACGTTCATCTCAGGCGAACCTCTGGTCACTGCAGTGAAAGTCTGCTGGAGATCTCGAGGAGGCTTTCACAGATATTTTTACTTTCGTTTTTTAATTTACACGAGGGGACATAATAAAGCTGGAATAGAACTGGGCAAAGTCCATGCGGACAGTGCCCACGGGACTCTCCACAGGACACTACTTTGGCTTAATTGTGTGGAAGGGTTGTCGCTCTCTGTTAACCAACATTCTCAACACAAGGCCCCTTTTTGTAGTGTCCCACATGAAAGCAATAACTTTATAATACTCTCACTTGGAACATATTCCTAAACAAATCAGTAGCAGCACCAGAAACGATATAGGAGAAGAACCTTGGCAGCATGCTTCTTCTTCTTCTTCTTTTTTTTTGCTTCTTTATCCTGAAAGCAGTGATTCCAGTTACTAAGACAAGCTTTTCTAATCAGAAGCTTCTCCTGTCCGCTCGCGTGAGAGCCGCCAGCTTAAACACCCAGTGAAATTCAGTACACTTTGGTTCACTTTCACATTAATTAGGTCTCTCAGATTGTCCACACTATCCCAGGATCAACGTAAACAAATGAGGCCTGCGTTTAGAACTCCCACCTTATGAAACAGCCTTCCAGAGAAAAATTAGTCACTCGTGCTTACACGAGTCTAACCAAAAACCTAGACACTTTCTTTTGTATTTTAGCCTGCGTAGTGTCTCATCTGGTATCTCTTTACCTTCTTGATGCAATTCATTTTGTTGTGTGCAACACTTAGTAACCATGTTACCAAATGAATCACCTTTTTTTTTTGGTTTACGTGCAGAAGAGTGCAGCACACAGATGCCTTCTTACTCGTTCTTCACATGGTGGAGACAATGTGTGAAAATAATTACCTGCAGATGTCACACACTGTGTCGTGAATTGGAAGGACCTTAAAGCTGGGGATCGATGGCTGCTGCCATAAATGTGACTTGAGCAAATTTTATCTTATAATAATACAATAAAGACCAAATACACACACACACACACATCAAAGGCTGCAGCAGATACTCTGACATTGCATAGCTCCTTATTTTTTTTTTTACGTCATAACCAACACAATTCATTTATTTGTGTGATTAAGTTCTAAAGACTCATTTGTTGCCTCACAAAGAACTACACCTTTGCATTCCGTGTTCCCGCTTAGAAAAAAAGCCGTTATAATGAAGATTTGATTTCACCAGTGTGACCTGACATGCAGCCTCGATGAAGTTCCTGTTATGAAAGCGTTTCCTTGTGTTTCAAGGCTACAGCACAGTGAGCAATAAAGGGCAATAGCCACATGGTTGCTTCAAATATTGTGAGTTACTTCAGATATTTCTAAATGTCACTGTTATAGGAACGGATTTGAAATCGAATACTTCAGAGGGCTTTTGAAACATGTATACGCTTGCATGCAACAGCTAGAAAAATGTCCGAATGGTTCTTTGTTTTCTTGCTGGAGAGCAGGATGTGTGGACATCAGCAAGAAGAAACAATTAAGAAACAGCTCAGGATGCAGCAGTCACAGCTTAAGTAATGAAGCCGTGTATATTCATTCTCTTAGAATTCCAACCATTGAGCTTTCTAAGTACTTCATGAATAGATGTGTTCTAGTTCTTTTATTGGGGGGGGGGGGGGGGTAAGTATTTCAACCAGCTATTGAGCTATTACTTCTGTTTGCTGGTAACATTTTAGCAATTTTTGCAACTTTCCTTGTTATCCCACTTCCTCACCATCTTTAGCTGATGATCCCAACCATTTATCGATTACATTATCTATAAAAAACAACGACCTCACTTGATCTAAATTTGGCCAGATACTTCCTGAAAGTGCACCTCTGGACCATTTTCAGCTGCTGTTTCTTTTTTTTTTTTTTTTTTAAATCGCTTCTGAATGCTTTAATAGAGCATCTGCAATTTCACCATCAACTTCAAACTTCATGTAGAGGTTCATTACAGCGATGAGAACTTTGCCTGTTACCCAGACAGTAAATAACAGTTTTCAGGTGAAGAGTCCACAGTTCCCAAGCGAATAAATGGCAAGTTGAAAACGAATAAACTTTGTTGCTAAACCAGCGCAATTGTTATTTATCATTTTCTCTACTCTACAGATTTGTCTCCCTGCAACTTTGTCCTCATCCCCCCCACCCACATACCCCCCCAAAAAAGCAGAATCGAAAGGTCACCGTTTTGGACAGTGGAGGAAGTCTACTGTGCATCATAAATACACAACAGTAATGACTTAAACTGGACTTCTAGGAAGTTATCTAGAAATAACAGCACAATCCATTACACAAGTCAGGTTTGGGTTTTCATTTTCATGGGCAGAGTTGCAGAACTTTATGGTAGCGCCTCATGATGTTGGGCAAAAAAATAAAAAGAGTGACTTTTCAAAATGTTTCACTGCAGAAAATAGCATTAAGTAGCCTGGATTTCGGCAATATCAGAGTTAAAGAAAAAAGAGGATCAGGACATTGGGGAAAAAGCAAAATCACACGTCTTGTAACTGCCACATCACCTCGCCTCAGTCTCCTTGAAGGTGTCTTCCTCATGCAGATGCTTGTGGAAAAGCAAACAAAAGGTTAATTAAAGGCTCCAGTTTCTTTGAAAGCCTTTCTATATAAAAGAGGTCAACATGTTACAAATGGGCACCAGATTTAGTGCCTCTGACTGGATTAAGTTCTAGGATTATGTGTTTTAGATGTAATTTTTTTTTTTATTGTGAGCTGAGCACAGATGTGGCTGTTTCCTTTGAAGAGTATTAGAGGTTGAGAGAAATGAACTGGTAGGTAGAAAGGATTTTAGAGCAGAAGAAAAGGTGATTTTTAGCCATCATTTATCTCCATGTTGGTCGTGTTGTAAAGAAGATTTTACCCAAATAGAATTGACCCAATAATCACAATAAATATATAGATCTGAGACCTGGTATTCAAGAATTACTCTTAAATTGACCATTTCAGACAATATATGTCTTTTAATTAAGTGGCAATAGTACTTGTTTACACATAGAATTAAGCCTAGCAAATGCTGGCAAATTGAAACTGTAGTTTTAAAATGTAGCAACTTTAAAAAAAAAAAAATCTTTAGTTAGCTGCCGCGCCCACCCAGGGTGTCACCAGCTGGAGGGTTGCCAAAGAGGAAGAGGAGATATCTTTTTCTTTCCTGCTAACCTACTTTTAGTCTATTATGATGTTCACTGAATCTCATATATTTTTAAAAACTTTGCTCATACTGCTGTAAACACCTACAGTAGGCTTAGACGAGTGAATAGAGGATTCTTCATGGGCTGGCAGTCACTTATGCTCTTTTTAAAGCCTTGAAGTTAAACTCAGACAATTTGACATTTATAAGTCTAAATGTTTGCTCAACAGTGAGCACAAAAGACCCCTCAAGTACCCTTAAATCTGTCAGAGGTATACAAATAGCTTGCTTATAGCTGTTTGTAGGAGTCTTTCCTCACTGCTAAAGCTGGATTTTAAGTATTGCTCAGAACCGGTATCTCTCTATTTTTCCCCACCAATGAGTCAGGACATGATGGTAAATCACAATAGCTTTTTCCCCCCATGGCAGAAGGGTCAAATGTCTGTATATGTGTCTCATAATGACTGTAACACAGTGATGCCTTAAATTCAGAACATGTCTGTTGCAGTCATCTTAACCAGTGACCACATTAGCTTCAATATTAGCTAATGTGGTCACTTTCTTGGGAATTTGGGTGGAAGTTGCTTAAACCAGTACATCACTGACAACAAATTTCCCATGGAGTGCCTTTGCTGGAATGACTTCCACTGCGCATTTCCGTGGTAGCTGCCTGACTCATCTTTAATCACTACAGTGTGTGATTTGCCTCTTTAAGTGGTCGGTCTACATTTCTTTCCTGATCCATGATTAGACTGTACAGTGATACTTTAAGAACATCTGTGGTGAAGGGCATTTCTGACAGGACCAAATCTTCCTCCGGCTCTGCTCTGTTGGTCCTTAACAGCTTGTGAATTTTTTTTTTTTCCATGTCAATCAACCAGCCTATCTCTCCACCCTGCCATCACTCCACCCTTCTTTTCCCACAGACACAGCCATCTATTGTGCTGCTCAGCTTTTATGTTGCCTGTGGTGTTTGTGAAAAAGCCTTGTGCCTATTGTGGTTTACAGGCCTGGAAGCTACAGGATGTCTAGCTCCTGGAACTAATTCATGTTCAGGAAGGTTGGCGGTGATAGTATTTTAAACACGATGTTGATGGAAATAGATGGCTATATTTACAGCTAACAAATGGGCTCCTTAGCATTTAGATCAAGTTACCTTTAAAGTTAATCTAAGTTTTGTTTGGTCCGTGAAATTAGAAAATAGTGAAAATGAGAAAATCCTGTTTTTCCAGAGTCCAAGTTGGCATCTTTAAAACGTTTCTTTCATTCAACTAGAAGTTCCCAGACATTCAAATTACAGTGATTTATAGCTGAAAAAAAAAAATCTGTGCATCTTCATATCTTAGAAGCTGAAAAAAATGTGCCATTTTTGGTTTGTTAGAAATTAGGCAGGAGAATCAGAGGATGAAATGCAATATGCGCATTTTATTAGACTGTATATTATTGAATGATGCATCTATATTTCTGCTGCATTTATCCTAGAGCAGTAATTCAAATATGCATATTTTCCATGCGTGCTTCTCATCTAGTTTGCTTACTTTCTCTTCATTCCTGGAATTTGACATTTGCTCTTTTATTTAGTGTGGAGACAAAGAGAAAATAATGCAAGTTAATATGTTTATCGTGCAGGTTTTCTTCATTTGCTTTCCCACGACTGATTATAATTGTTTGTTTTTACTGCAGGGAAAAGCCCAGACTGATTATATATGAACCACTGAGGATACAACCTTTTGAAATGAAAGAGGGAAAAGGTAAGAAGTCCTATTTTTTTTGTTTGTTTGTTTTAGGGTTTTTTTTTTTTTGAACTGGTGACAATCCAGCTCCATGAGTATTTCTGTTTTATTTAGTGATCACTTTGCAATATGAAGGCTAGTGTACTCATGGTCCATTAATAAATCACAATAATTAGTTTCAATTTATGATTCCTTTACTATTATTTTTTTCAATGTGAATTTTTTTTTTTGTCTCAGCATGGCACATTTGACGTGTTTCTTTTGTTTGACCATCAGTACAAAAACAAAGATTTACAGTAACAATAAACTAATAAACCAAAAAAAGTGGCATAGTCTCATATTTTACATACGTTTTGTCATTTTTCTCAAAGTCAGGAAAGTGTAGGCGTATTTGTGGAGAACGGGTTTATCAGTTAATGAGCACTTAGACCCTTCCCAGCAAAAATGGTTGAATTCTCAATAGAACTAGTCAGTGTATGATGGCAAAAACTGAACCACAGGTGGATGTTGATGTTGTTTCCACGTAGAATAGAGGTCGGGTCAGATCGCCTCTTACAAAGTGACGAATAGAGATCAGATTATTGCAAAGAAGGGATTAAATAGATTTGTCTTTTCTTTTTTAATTATTTTTTTAATTTTAAACAGCAACTAGTGTGGTTAGTGCGCGATTGCGTACAGACACCCACACTGTCTTAGCCACACACAGAGGCAAGCATGTTTTTAAACCACACTTCTAAGCTATTTACGGTACATGTGAATTCCATTTCAAGTCAAAGTCAAAGCGAACTTTATTGTCATAAATATACAGACCAGAGTGTAAACATGCGCATAGTGCAAATACAACAAGACACTGTGTTTCAACATAGAGAATAGTGCAAGTACAAAAATACAAGTAGGCAATATGCCAGTAAAATGAAACGTAATCATATGATTGATATTTACAGAGAATACAGGATGATGCTTGAATTTCTGAGTGTGTGGACAGTACTGGGCAAGATATAAATTATGTGTGCTATGCAGTTGCAAGATGTGCAAATCTGCAAAAGAGAAGAGACAACAGCTTAACCTGAATACAGAGTGCAGTGTCTGAACTTATTGAAATACGAGATATGACAGGTGCACTTTGCATTCTTGGAGGTCAGTGTATGACTTCCAGTCCATGTGCATTGTGCGTGAGTGTATGATCTCTATCGGTGGGTTATTGGGGAGGGGGGGGATTGGGCAGTAAGCAGGAGTCAGCATGGTATTGAGGAGCCTGAGAGCCTGGGGGTAAAAGCTGTCACACAGCCTGAAAAGTCTCTGTGAGGGGTGGGAGGGGTCCTGCACAATGCTGCAGGCCTTGTGGACAGTGTGTTTACAGAATGCCTCGTCTACTGATGGGAGAGGCACCCCAATAATGCTCTCTGCTGTCTCCACTACCCTCTGCGGGCGCTTGCGGCAAGATTTGTTACAGTTGCCATACCAGATAGTGATGCAGTTGGGCAGAATGCTCTCGATGGTGCCTCTAGAATGTGGTGAGGATGGGGGTGGGGAGTGGAGGTGGGGTGGTTGCTTCAGCCGTCTCAGGAAGTGTATTCTCTGCTGGGCTTTCTTTGATTAGGAGGTTGTGCTGTTTGTCCATGCGAGGTCCTCCATTATGTGCACAACGAGGAACTCGGCGCTCCTAATCATCTCTACAGCAGAGCTGTTGATGATGAGTGGGGTGGGGGCAGGATGTATGCTTACTCATCACTGCTGCTTATCAGCCCCGGCACAGTCGAGTCATCGGCGAAGTTGGTGATGTGGGTAGATTGCGCAGTCAACAGAGTGAAGAGCAGAGGACTGACCACACAGCCCTGCGGAGCGCCAACTGACTGAGGCTTCTCTGTCAGAATGCCCACGGTGCATGCCGAACTTAGCGCATCGGACTCTTACAGTTATCTCCTCTCCGTCTGCGATGACTGCAACACAAACTCAGGAATGCTGTCACATAAACACGAAGTTAATTAGCTCAGTAAGATAAGCGGTGGACTCAAAAGTATGAGGTCATGAGTTGAAACCTCTTCTTCTTTTTTCTTCTTGTTTTTTTTTGTTGTTGTTGTTCATTTCATTTTATTCTAAGGAGTAAAGAGCTAGGAAACAATTCTCAAACTCAAACTTTCTCTCGCTACAAAGTCTAACCGTGACATCCAGGCGATGCTGTAAGTATAACTCCGCCCCGATTCAGGTGGCAGCAGCGTTATGATATGTTGTGAGATAACAGTCTGGTTTTACCGTGAGCGTCTTGACTGTCCTGCAGTGTGTTGTAAAAGTAAGTTCTGCAGAACAGCCCTGTAGTAGTGTTAAGAAATTTACGCCGGTATTATATTACCGTTAATGCAATGTAGCAAATGCACGTGCACTCGTGCATATCCTAGAATAGACATTTGAATATGCACTCCTTCAGTTAACTATTGATTTTCTGTGCTGGTTCTGAAGCAGCACACTCAACTGTTTCTGGAGAACTCTGGCCTCTGTCACAGATCAGTACGATGGTGGATAAGATGTGCGTTATGCAATAAAAGGTCAGATATCTGTAGCTTTAAATGTCCTTTTAAGCTGATCTAAGCCATAATCTGACTTCACCAAAGCATTCCTGAACCAAGCGCACAGTGCTAAAGCTGACACACCACATCCTTCAGTTCAGTAACCAGTTTGCTACGAATGCAGCATGATCCTCTTAAACCGATGGGCCACCGTCCTTCCTTCTCTCAGCTTCGATCCCTTTTTCCTTTCTTTCTCATGTATTTGTTTTTTGCTGACTTCACACCTCTGTTGTTCTGTTTCTCCAAACTGGTCTATGTGTCAATTGAACGTACTTGCACAGTTGTGTGAAACACTCTCTACATCTCAGTTTCATATCGTATTTCTCTTCCAGCCGTTTTGAACAAAGATGCTAAAAATGCAAAACTGTATGAGCTTCTTTTCTTCCTGTATGTGCCATCAGGGTGACTGCTCACACTCTGAAGTCATGAGAGGCTCAGCGAGTATGTGAAGATGTCCCAGAAGGCAACTAAAAGTAAGCCCTTTTGCTTTGGGTGATTTTTTCCCCCCCTGTGTTTGTGTGTTTATTGCATGTTTTTAATTTATTATCTTAATATCTTCGTTCTGATTTTCTCTGAGCGTACCGCAAATTACACGATTGGGATTTTAAACTGTAGCACTAATTTCACTTCTGTTGGATGCGAGATAACGGGAGAACCAAATTGCACTTTGTCGAGTCTTACTAGTCGTATCAGTCCTAGCAGTACTCTCATTAATCAGCAGAACAATTTGGTTACCTGTTAGTCTTGAGCTGAGTGTTAGATAAATCTATAGTAAGCGTACAGTTCACAACAAGTCTTTTTACTCCACATGCTCCCTACTGTGTTAATTAGTTCATAAAGGCACCTGCTGAAATGCCAGGAAGTATGGAAGCTTGTTTCCACCACTGGAAAAAAAAAAGTTTGCCAACTATATCTAGAATTTTTGAGTTTGGTATCTCAAAATTTCTAGTTAGTAAGTCAGAATTTCTAGGAAATATTTTGAGAAATTTTGAGAAATATTTTCTTGAGATTTCGAGGATTGTGAATGTTAAATTTTTTTGTCAGTGGTGAAGACAAGCTTCTATAGGGAAGCCACTGCACCCAGGCTGCATCTATTTTTGCGCATAGCCACTCATAAAAATGCAGCTTATTATTTTAAACTTAGATAATATAACATTTATGAGCAGTGCAGCTAGAGTCAGGCTTCATCTGTTTCCAATCTTTGTGCGGCGATTACTGGCTGTAATTTGTTATTGAATGGAGAGACATTCATGCAATCCTTAACCAACCCTCAGAAAGGCAGTGCTTAAAATTGCGTCCCAACCCTTTAAGTGTCCTTAGGTATAATGTTCCCTGCCTTGCTCTGAATGAAAATGAGGGGGAGAAGCTTAAAATATTTAATCACACCTCAAAATTGCCAAAAGCGTCTCACTATTAGTCATAAAAAAACTGTTACTGCACAGCGCAGTTTTGCCAGTGAGCCTGAAGAGAAGAAAGAAGGAGCACCGCAGCCTTTAGAATAATTTTATGGTGATGTGGGTACATTTCCTGGCTCTGGACAATTGTTTTTTTTTCTCTTTTGATCAAAAACTAATGATGCCCCCAGCTTCACGATTACACTGCACAATAAATCCCTTTTTTTTTAGATGTGTTACTGCTATCGAATTCAAAATGACTTGCATTCTGTTTTTATTCACACTTTGCATCCCAAATTTTTCAAAATTGGATTTGTAGTTAAAGAATTTAAGCATTTATTGAACACGCCACATGTTTACATTCTCCCTAATTTGTGCTTTTTTTTTGCTACCAAAAGTAGATCCTAACAGATGGACAGTTTCCCATGAGCCTTTGCATTTGTCTCTATTTAGAAAGCGATACTTGGATGAAAATTATTAGGTTTCATTTTTCAGTGCCCATATTGGCACTGCCTGTACATCTGCTTCAAGTGGCATGTCAGAAACGCAAAAACATCATTTCATTTCATAGAGGAAGGAAGCATATCTTTGCTAAGGTGAAGCCAGACTCTGCATTGTGCTAAAATGTCGACTCTGCTTTTATAACCTTGTGTGTTTGCCTGCCTTTTTTTGTCTCTCCTCCAGCATGGTGCCTTAGGCTTCTCCCAGTTCTCCTGTTCTTCATCTCCTTTGTCACGTACTACCGTTCCTATAGCTTAATTCAGAGGTAATCTCACACACACACACACACTCCAGCACAAACATGCCTTTCTTTCTTGGTTTCTCTGGTATTGAGGTCACAAAAATCACAGTAATACCCATTTCTGGTAAAACACTAATCTCAGGAGGTCCGGCCAGTGCTGAGTCACTAAAATCTAAGTTGTGATCACCAAGTGGTCTGAGCTGCTGGTCAGCTGAGGCCTCACACATACCAATCTTTGCACTTTTTGAACGTTTTGGACTGAGTCACTGGCACTTTACATTTTTTTATGGATTCAGCAGTAATTCTCATGCCAGCTGTGGCAACTGTCTTTCAGCTATGGAGGCACCAGCAAGTCTCCGAACAGTAGCAAGTCGCTGTGTGGTGGCTGGCTAACCCAGAAGAAATGGGAGAGCCTTAAGTTTAAGTGAGTAATGGCATGTCTGTGTGGTTTTTTTTTTTTACAAACTGAAGTAGTGGATGGCTTATTAAAGGAGGACTGCATGCCAGCGTTTTTATTTGAACCTAAGGTGCCAAGTTCCTTGAAACTGGACTGCTCTTTACCAGTCACGACAGAAAAGCGTATTTTAGTGAGAAGGAACAGAACAGAAAGAGTTTCCATCTAAATAATGGTTACAGTAAATTTCAGTCACTCCACTGGAATGTCTTGATGAAATGGCTGAGAGGGGAAGTCAATGTAAAAACCAATTATGGCAAAGAATGGGCTCCTGATATCATTTATTTTCTTTTTTAGAAGTTGATAATAGCTTATTTTCTTAACTAATCGCTGCTTCACATCCTCTAACGCCCACGTGGTTATTTTCCTTTTAGTCTGTTTTGTCAGTTTATCTAGCCCTGGCTCTGGCTCTGTTAATAACTAGTGATGTGTGGCTCGGCCAAACCTCGTCCGAGGTCACTGTTTATTTATTCAGCCCGGCAGACCTTCCCCTGCCTGCCCTTTGACCTCCAGAACAGCTAAGATTTGTAATCTCCTGCAAAAGAACACGATTTGTATTAGGTCGCCGGTCCGTTGTGCTTGGATTTTAACATGAGTCAGTCAGAGTCACAAGGAGGCCTTCGAGGCAGTTACAGTGACATTTCTCTAATTAGACCCCCTCCCCGCAGATTTACCCCGATCTCCTGCAGAGGGCTAGCTGGCACACAAGGGTAATAAATGTCTGAGAGACTTACTGTCAAAGACAGTAGGTTATAAACAGCTGGAGTGAGTGAGCACAGAAAAGCAACTGCTTCTCATATTACAACCTGCCACATTTGTCTCACTCCACAGGCTCTGTGAACGTTATTGTTTTCTTTCCCCTCTCCTCAGCGGAGAAATGCCAGCGGAGGGTTTTAATGAGGGAAATTGCTGTTGAATGGCATCATGTAAATCGCTGATTTTCTTATAATGAGGCTGGCTTACCTGCTTAATGGATACCAGAACATTTGGTAACGTTAGTGCATCAGTCAAGTATATGAAGCAGGTTTTTTTTTATGTGCTAGCGTGAACACTGTACTGCTTGGCAGAACACATGGTATTGTCTATTGTGTGGTTTGATTATTTTAGACAGAAAAACTTGAAGCTTTTTTTTTTCACTCTCCCAGCCACAAAGCCTGCAGCATAACTCATGTATACAGTGAAACCCTGTACAGTGCGGTATCATGTTATAAATCCTGCTCTGACATCTCTCATGCAGCATTACCAGGCGGACGCAGCTCTTTATGAAACTGGAGGATTTCTTTTGGCGGAAGCATCTGTCAAATCTGGCATTACCTTATGGCATTAAGGCCAGTGGTACGTTGACTTTGCGTTGTACGTTACTCTCTGCTCTTTCCACTCACTTTACTCGGTCTTGTTTTGATTGTGATCGGGACTGGGGATTGCATAGATGACATTTTAAACTGTGAAAAGAGCTAAAAGCCAAGACAGTAGCCTTTTTATAAATTCAAGTTCTGAGTTGAGTTTTGAACTTCTCCCTTTCTCACTTTTACCTCCCAGAGCTGCTGCTACTGAAAGTGCTCGCTGTAACTGCAAATTATCACATGCCGGCCAACATTGAAAAGTAAGTGTGAGCACACTTTGGCAAATTTGGCCAAGAATTAGTGAAGCTCGTCAGTTTAACACTCAATCAAAGATAACATTTTATATTATTTTTTTTAGATGTTACGATTTATTTGATTTTATTGATTCAGAGTCGAGGATTGGTGCCCACAAATAGGTAGCCGATATGATTTGGCCACATGGTCATGGGAAAAAGATTTGACGGGAATCTGTGTAGTCCTGTGAAAAACTAAGTACACCCTAAAGTAAATAGGTTGAAGAACTGTCAAGCAGCGATAGCTTGAAGCAGTCATTTTCTGTATGATTTAATCTGTCTCACATTATTGTGGAGGAATTTTGACCCACTCTTCTTTACACTTTTCTTAAGGTCCTGCCACAGCAATTTAGTCGGGTTGAGACCTGGTCTTTGACTGGGCCAGTGCAATGTTTTTTTTTTTTTCTTTTTCAGCCATTCTCTTGTAGATTCACTGCTGTGCTTGGGATCATTGTCCTGTTGCATGACCCAATTTGGGCCAAGCTTCAGCCGTTGGACAGATGGCCTCACATTTGACTCTAGAACACTTTGGTATACAGATGAGTTCATGGCAGTCTCAGGAACTGCAGGGTGTCCAGGACCTGTGGCTGCAAATCAAGCCCAAATAATCACCCCTCCACCGCCGTGCTTGACAGTTGGTATGAGGCGTTCGCGCTAATATGGTTGATGATGATCACTAAAGTATACTTGAATAGCAGCACCTGGCTGCTACTTACCCTTTTAATTGGAAGCCGTGAAGCTGTACTTGGTTTTTAACATGGTTGCACAGAGTCCTGTGAAAACTTTGTTTTTCTCACGACTGTATGACTATTCCCTGTAGCAATCAATGCCCTTGGGTGCTGTTCCAGTAGTGATGATAAGTTGTTGGTTATGTCTCCAGAGAGATATTTTGTTTGTAATTGAACAAAAACATTGACTTGTTTATGTTAGGACTCGTGGGAAAGGTTGATGAAGACAAATATACCACATTTAACTGATATGTGTACATGTGTTGTTTTTCTCCGCAGCCTTGAATGCAGAACCTGTGCAGTCATAGGTAATGGCTTTGCCCTTAAAAACAGCTCCCTGGGAAGCATCATCAACAAATATAACGTGGTCATTCGGTAAGCAAGGACCAGACACCGCACAAAAAAGCAATCACTTTTACTGATTATGCTTGTTACTATTTGCTGTGCTGCACAAAGGGGAGATAAACAATAAATTGGTTAAAAAGGATGCTCAGATTAAAAATTTACAAAATTTAAAATGATGAGGTCAGCATATATGTACAAGTAATCCCTTTAAGCCAAAAACTCAGGCTTCAGATGACTCTAAACAATTGGTTTTTCCTGTTTAGCCTTTGTGAAGTGGAGACAATATCATTAATGTGGCCATCTCAGGCATCCAGCTTTGGCTGGAGGTGTTGAAACCCCACCAACATGCCGTTCAGGCGGTCTGTTTCCCGGGCACAGCAGAAAGAAAGTTGTCTCAAAGGAAGGCTGGCTTTAAGAGGAGTTAAACTGGCACATTTCAGGGCAGTTAGGTCTTATTGTTAGATCATCTTAAAAAGAGAGTGTGTTGATCACCATCTGACTCTGACACAGAGCAGTCCTATCAAGCTAGGTTTTGGGTCAAATCAAGTTCTTTAAAAGTAGAAAAGAAAGCATTCAGTTTACTCAGGGACAAAGGCACTTTGCAGATCTGACTTTACAGCCTTGGAATGAACACCCGCATTCTAAGTTTTTTATAAGCCTCTTTCAAACAGCCAGAGTTAGGCCTGGCCGCAATGCATTTTTCTCCCCCTACCAACTCCCCTTTCCCCTTCCTCACATCTCTCGCTCTCTTCTTAGAAGCTAATGGTTTCCCAGCCAGGTAGAGGAAGGTTATTGACACTCAGAATTCAATGCATGCCTGAGAATTTGACATCATCTGGCTTTTTCTGTCATGGAAACACTGCTTGAGTTTTAAAAAGCCTGTTGAGAATTAAGTTCTCAAAGCGCCTACTAATAATTTAATGATCACAGTCTGTACTACTGTACTATTTGTTAACTATAGAATTATGATATGACCAGTGGGGGGGG
>JAVDPK010000318.1:400264-411794 GCA_034780415.1 Cichlasoma orientale | reverse complement strand
CCATCCATCCATCCATCCATCCATCCATCCATCCATCCATCCATCCATCCATCCATCCATCCATCCATCCATCCCAACCTTCCAGGCTTTTATGGAAAAACTGCTATATTATTACCATACTCATATGATTACGTGTTGCTGGCAAGTATCTGATGTAAGTGCTTATACTTGATCTTAAGAAAAGTAGTTTTGGTGCATCTCTAAAACCAAAGCAAAAACAAAGTTTCCAGCAAACTTTTTCTTAGCAATCACTCTAATATCAAAGTTTGTATTTGTTTTACTGAATACAGCTTTACTATTCCACGTTACTTTCTTTTATCACAAACATTTTTATCCAGATTTTTGCTGAATGAAATGCTTTTATTTCTTGGACATTCGTTTTCAAGTTGTTTTACGACCTGCTCCTAGATTACGGCAGTGTTCATGTTGCGTCATCTTACCTTGTCCGAGTTGAAAAATGACATCCTCAGCCTGGAGACTGAACTTAAACAGAAAGACAAACTCATAGTACAGTTCCCAGCTGGCGAAACATATTTTTGCCATGGGTTTCTCCCCGTGTGATGTCCAGAATGGGACCAACAGGACCTGCTCCCCCGACAATCACTCAGCTCCAATCCCGATGAAGGCAAAATCTGGAAGGCTGCACAAGTGCGCCCACTCCAGAAACGTGAAGATTCCAATGACTTAAATAATGACCGTCCTATTTTAAAATGGTCTTGCATGGCAAAAGTCTTGGAGATCTTAATAAATACAATCAGAGCAGCCAGGTTTTTAGATCATGTCACAACACAACAACAGCTGCAGTTTGTGTACTGAATAATGTCACTGAAGCCCTTGATAATCATCAGTATTGTGCTGCACTTTTCATAGATCTATCAAAAGTATTCAATCCAGTAGATCATGGCATTTTACTGGAAAAATTATTCTCAGTTGGTCTGTTCATCCAGACCAACTGAGAATAATAAGCTTGATTATGGTGATATTGTAGATATACATGCTTCTTCTGCATTGCGATTTATCACAGCCGATTCTTTTTATACTCACCATTGTATCTTATATGAAAAAGTGGGATGGTCCTAGGAAATCGAAGAGAGCGGCATTGTATGATATTTATTTACAAGGCTCCGCTGCAAAGATTGCCTGCTCTGTGAATTTAAACACAGTACTTACAATGTCAGGTCACAGGACATTTTAACAGCTGTGCCTCTTGTTCACACTGAAAACTATAAAACTGCATTCTTTGATTTCACTGAATCATTTTAAAAGGTTGTTTTAAATCTATAACTACTCTTGTACATGTTTTTCTTAGTGTGCATAATGTGGCCTTTATTATGCTGTTTGCATGTTTTTTCTTTGTACACAGGTCTCTCTTGAAAAAGAGATCTCGAGCTCAGGTGAGACTGTTTAAATAAAGGATTTAATAATAATGTGAACCAGTCATCAACCATCAAGTGCTGTCTGTTCACATGTTATAATATTAGCATTCCTGGTAAATACCAGTGACCAGGAACTGTCAGCTTTTTTTTCCTGGCAGTGCCCTCTTCAAACAGAGCATGGAGAAAATAGAAATACAAAAATCTCTCACATGAAGTAACCAGACAAAGGATGAGTGTATGTGAATGGGTGTCACTGTTGACCATGCAGATAAAAAAACCAAAGAGAATCAATGAATGAACAAATGAATGATTGTTCAGAAGTGCAGGAAACATTTGAGCAATCTGGCCACGTTAGGCTTACGCAAACACGGCACAATGAACGTGCCGCACGGAGCCATTTAACCAGCAATAAAACCAGAGGATTTAAGACATGAGCCAAAATATTCTCAGCTTGTAGACCACCCCAGTGTTTCAGTGTTCAGACCCTCCACCTCCATAGTAAAAATCTAACATTACAGCCACTGGAGAACACCTGACATATTGTCACCTCACTTCAGAAAAAGAAAGATGGAGAAAGAGAGTGATGGATGCTCAGTTTGATTTGCACTCATAATTAATCTATCATATCTAGTTGAATACAGTACCTCATTACAGCTCATCAGAGTTGGCAGCAGAATAGCTATTTTAAAAGAGATGGGAGTTTATAGGGATTATCCACCTTCCTTTGCCCCATTCCTTCATGCATTATCTTACCGCTGAAGACGCCTGTAATATAATTGTATACAAAATGATTACGTTTTAAATGCGGCGATAACAGCAGGACACAGCGGAGGCAATTATTTATGCTTCGTGTTCCTTTATGCCACACCAAGAGCTCTTGTTGACTGTAAATCAAGATGAATGGCTGAAAAATACTGCTCATGTGATCTGTCACGGAGTGCCTGATCTTACTGTTATTGTTATATACAGATAAATAAAAGTCTGCATATGTACAAATATTGTTTTCTTGAGGAAAACATTTTTTTTTTTTTTACTTTTCTGTCTCCATGTTTCTCGCTTAACTAGAGTCAGAGCTGCTATCTGTAATCGCAGCGCCAGTTGTTCTTTTAAGGGGAAATATTTTTTTGTCTTGTAATAATGCACTTACATAAGAATGTAATGTCACTTTTTCGATATCCAATAGACTTTTTTGGAGTAAGCTGAAGCCTTTTGTGCCTGTCAACCACCTCTCAGTGCGGTAATGCCCACCCACGATATCAAGAGGTCAATTCTCTCTTTCTCCTCTCCCTGTCTGTTTGAATAATGACCATAGAAAACAATGTAAAAATACTACCAGAAGTGGAGTGTTTCATAATACCTCAAAATTATTTTTTACCCCCCGTCTAAACGATATTCATAAGCGAATACACTGATTGCTGTAAAAGAGGTATTTTGCAGAAACCACTCGTCTGTTGCAGTAATGGGTGTGGGTCTATTTTTTAAATGGGTTTTCCGCTGTTTTGAAGTGCAAATGGAAAATGTCACAAGAAGGCTTTTTTTTGTGCTTATTATAACTGATGTGGCATTAAAAAGGAGTAATCACAGGACTCCTCAGAAAGCATGTATTGAATCATTTGTAATACCAACACACGGTAAGCGTTCCACTTTTGCGCAACCAAGATTTCAGTAAACTATTTTCCATATTCCTGTCTTTTTTTTTTTTTTTTGCCCTATTTACACATGAGAACAAGACTCTGACTGTACAGTGAGCCCAGTTTCTGCCATCTGGGGCTAACTTGAGTGGGATTCAAGTCTTTTTCCTCCCCGAGCCTTCAAATGACAGTGACAAATGATTCTGTCATTAGAAGCTGTGGAGCTCATCTACTGACCCTATTTGCTGATTTCTGTTAACCCCTTTTCCACCCTGCTCCATAAAAGGTGTAATCATTTGTAAAGAAACGGCACCAGCTTCTTTCAAGTCAAGGTCGCGCTTTCTTTTGTTTTATTGCAACACAGTGTCACAATCTGAATTTATGTTTATTCTATAAAAAAATAAAATCAAATCACAGGAGGTCTTGACGTTCTTAGCCTCTTAGCCAGACATAAAATAAGAGCAAGGGTGCAGCGGGCAACATCCGAGCTGCAAACCACAGGACTGAAATAATGAAGCCGCGCAGAAGCCACAGGCTGACTACAAAAGTGAGTAAATTTCCATAGAAACCCATATTAAAATGCCCAACTTTACAGCAAAAATAAATATGTTTACAGCATGGTACGAGGGATGGTGGGTAAACAGAACTCGCATTGCACTGCATTTTAGGTGCTGCTTGACTTGAAAATAAAAACAAAACACGATGTTTGTTTAAAATGCAAACCCAGAATCCCGTGCATGATGTCATGATGGCTGTGTCCAAGCATCCTGGTTATCCTGGGCATGCTTGAAAGCGCGAGGGCCACAGACATTAAGCTCAACAAGCAGTTCTTTGCGTTTTAAGTACCTCATTTTACCTTTGTACATACTGTTCATTGGGAGATCATATCTGACACACCTCATTTTATTTAATCCTGTTCACTGCAGAGAGAAAGTGCCGTGCTAAGCAGAGGAGAGGGCCTTGATTAGCTGGCTCTATGCTAAAAGTTGCTCACAGCTTTTAAAAGGACCTTGATGAGAGATCACCCCCCCCCCCTTTTTTTTTTAAATCGGAGCAGCAAACTGAGGGATCTATATATTTTATCTTAAGGCAGCAAATTGAATTAGTTTTTTTTTTTTTTTTTTTTTTGCCCTGGTGGGCTTCTAAAAGAGACCTCACTAAGTTAATAAGATCTGAAAGCTCTCTAATGCAATGCTGTGTACTGTGTCTTGCGTTACCGCAACTGAAGGCAAGGAAACAACAAATCATGGTGTGTTTACTGACTAAATAGCTTTTGCTTAGTGTCTTTCTGGGTCATGTCGCGATGCACACGAAGGATGACTTTCTCCCGCCAGTGGACACGTCTTTGTGTTTTGACCTAACACTTGACTGTATTGTTCTAGACGGGTCTAAATAAATTTTTTTCAGTTTGGGGAATTAATAAAACCTTGATAGCCTGTCTCAAAAAGTTACTTTTCTCAATTTCCATGTCTTTCCCTCGTTTATTTAGAGTTCCTAACAACAGGGGGTGTCCTTGCATGGTCATATGTTTCTCCCTCCTGAACGAGACAGAAAATGATAAACTGAGATTGTGCAGACTTGCATGTTTAACCACTTTAAAGGCAAGAAAACACACTCGCCTGGACTGAATTTATTTCATGTCCAATTGCCAGAAAATGCCTTCAGGTGTCATCTGTATGCCCAGCCATTATCACTGCAATATCAGTTTCAAATGACATTTTCAAAGCAACAAAACAGTGGAGCTGCATTCCAACTTTTAAAGAGTCTCTGTGCAGGAAGTGGGTTTATGCAAATTACAGTGTGTGGCAGCTGTAGGTATTTTATTCCATTTCTGAAATAGATTTCAATATATAAATATATAAAAATAGAAAACTTTCAAACAATACTTTATGTATCCCGTGAGCACCTTGCAACAGAAGATGGGGAAGCGGAGGGATTTGGAGTAGAGAGAAGGGAAAGAAAACATTTTTCAATCGTAAGATTTTACATATCAGGACATAATGAGAAACCATCTGGTCCTCTGATCATCTGGCAAATTCACCCCAAGGTCAGACTGTGCAACGATCAGAGCAGCTGCAAGAAATCCAAGAGCTACATCTCAGACTCTATAAGCCTCAGTTAGCATGTTAAATGTTAAAGTTCATGACAATACAATTAGAAAAAAGACTGAACAAATATGCTTGTTTGGAAGCATTGCAAAGAAAAAGCCTCTTGTTTATAAAAAGCACATGGCCACACAGCTTAGGTTTGCAAAGGTTTGCATCTGAACAAATCCCAAAACTTCTGGAACAAGGTTCTTTGGACAGATGAGACCAAAGAGGAGGTGTTTGGCCATAATACGCGGCACCACATTTGGCGAAAACCAAACCCAGCATATCAGCGCACACACGTCATACCAACTGTCAAGCACGGTGTTAGAAGGGTGATGATTTGGACTCGGGCACCTTGCAGTCGTTGAGTTGACCATGAACTCCTCTGTATACCAAAGTACTCTAGAGTCAAATGTGAGGCCAAAACTGGATCATGCAACGGGACAAGAAGGTCACACAAGCTCAGAAAAGATTTATTTATCAATCTGCCAGAAAACATCTCTAAGTCTGATCTGCAGTGAAGTATAAAGTATTTAAAGAATTGCAGTTTCATAACAAAGTGATGTGCCATAAACCCAGAATCTCAGTGACACAGACAAGGAAGAACAGGCAGTGTATTTTTTTTTCAATTAAAAACAGGACAAATAAACAACAACAAAAACTGTGACCCTCTTTTAGTTAATGAGATCTAAAACATGTATCTATGTATGTATGTATTCCTGTGTATCAACACTTTATACCGTGTCTTCTGCTACCATGACTGGAGGGAAGGAAACAATAAATCATGGTGTGTTTGTCAACAAAATAGCTTTTGCTTACAGTGTGATTCTGGGTCATGTCATGATGCACACAAAGGGTGACTTTCTCTTGTCATTGAACATGCCTTTGTATTTTGACCCAACACTGTCGTCCTAAATGGGTCTACATAAATATTTTACAGTTTGGGGAATTAACAGCCCGCCTCAAAAAATATACTTTTCTCAATTGTGCTATCAAATATTTTCTTTTGATTAATCATTGCGCTTTATCTGTGCTACCGTTTTCCTCACAGTTTGGCTTAAATGCAAAACCTTATGCATCAATCACTTGAAAGCCAAATCCAGAGTACCTCATGTCAGATAGCTGTCGGAGGAGGTTTCTGTGTGAGAACTGTCAGTTTTACAGTTCAGCTGTCAGCAGTCAGTAAAAAACGTTCGCACCAAAGTGTCAGGCCTGCCACTGTTAACGTCAGTTGTAAAGTTACCATCAGTGTCAGAGCTGACAGTTTTACAGTTCTTTTACCACAAGGTCCTGTGTCCTGTCTGTGCATTGGAAATCAGCAGAAAAGGAGCTCAATCTCAGCATGCTGCTTTAAACCTGAGCCAGAGCATTTTCTTCATGATGAACAGATTGCTTTAGCTTTTAGTTTTGCAATTACAATATCAGTCATTTGGATGCCACTTCTTGTATTATACTCTATTTTTTTTTTTGCATGCTTAAACATATAGATACATTTTTGTGGTTTGTGTTTGTCTTACCGGTATTGAAAAGTAAGGACAACAAGTAAAGTTTAATGAAGCTAGGCAGCTGATTAGATAGTGGCTCTGAGAGTTCAGTGCATTCCAATGTAGAAAAAAAATGCTGCAAAATAAGAAAACACAACATACTCAACGTGCATTTATTGACTTGTTCAAGATGTGCATTCATGTCTGGTTCTGTGTTGCTGTCTGTTCTGACACTGATAAAACCCTGTTTAAAATAAGATTCATCATATTATCAATATAAGCTCTCTGTCATATTTTCTGTCATCTGCATGCTCCAAAACAGCATGCACCACGATGACACCAAAAGCTTCTGTAGTTGTTTTGTTTGTTTTCTCATGAGGGTGAAAGAAGGCAAACATGAAGTGCATTTTTACCTCACTATCTTATTTTGTTGTCAATAATCAAATAAAACAACCAAGCAAGGAATCTGTTACAGTCTGTTCATCATTTGCAGGTAGTTATTCATTTATGAGGTCCACGAGAGGCTCCGAAGTGAAAGTGTCTCGATCCCTGCGCAAATCAAGTGTGCAAGAACAGAGTAGCACATATTGTGTAGTAACTATGTCACCACAGCAGAACCTTAAGTGCTGTTTTACATAAGATTTGGTGTCCAGTTGCAAATTCTCTTTTAAACTCTCATCTAGGCTCCACCAAACTCCCCTTGATTTCTTCTTCTGTCGGCTTTCCTCTGGCGCTTTCTTTTTTTTCTCACACAAGATCTTGTGTGAGTGTGACTAGTGTGTGCATGTGTATGTACTGGTCTCAAAGGAGTGAGTCAGCCCAGGGGCACCGAGGTGGTGAGGAGCAGCTGGAGATACTCTTTCCCTTGGTCCCTGCCCCAATTAATTAGCATGGACTTAGATGTATTCACACACAGGTATGCGGGGGTATAACAGCAGACTTTATGTTCTGACTCCAGGAATTGTTACGGTCCTAATCCCTCTGCAACTTCAAGACCAAAATAAATAAATAAATAAAAGAAACCAAAAACAAAAAAACATGGTAAACAACTAAGTATTGCTCTTTCCTTAAGAAAAATACGTTTTGGATATTCAAAAATTTTGTTGTAATTTTGCCTGTGCAGACTTCTAGCTGTAATTCAAGGAGTTTAGAAAAAGTGTAGCTGGCCAGTACCTTTTATGTACCATATGTTGATTATGGCCACTCCTAAAGTTTTTGCTATCCCTCTCATAGGTTACTTTGGTTTTTCAGCCTAATGATGTGGCTTCTTTCACTTGCACCAACATCTCTTTGGTCCTCATATCGAGAGTTCGACTGAACAGTTAATAAATGCAAGTTCAGCACCTGGAATCAGCTGCAGATCTTTTATATGCTTAATTTGTTATGGAATAATAAGGAAACAAGCCTCACCTGACCATGACTCCAAATGAATGATAAAGTTGCTACACAATAGCTTAATGCATTAAAAAGAGAAAAGAAAAAATTGAAAAAAATAAACTATTTGCTTACAGCTTAAGTTGCAGCCTTGGACTGTCTAATAAAAGCTAGATTTTATTTGTCGTGTCCCATTTTGAATCACTAACTAGTACTTTGGCTGTACCCATTTGATTTATTTCAAGTCAGATGTTACAAGCTTCTTGTTTTTTTTTGGCTGTTCCCTTTAGGTGTCACTACAGTGGCCTCCATCTCACCCTATCCCTACCATCCTTCTCAGGTACTCCAACCCTCTGCATATCCTCCTTCACTACATCCATGAATCTTCTCTGTGGTCTTCTTCTTTTCTTCCTGCTTGGCAGCTCCATCTTAAAAAATCCTTTCCCAATATATCCACTGTCTTTTCTCTGCACATCTCCAAACCATCTCAGCCACTCTGTGTCTCCAAAGTGTTCAAACTGAGCTGTCTGATATACTCATCTATCCTCATGCATGTGCTGCACCAGCATCACATGCTTCTCTGCCACTCCTGGCTTCCTCATGCAGTTCCATAGTTCCTCTCTTGGCACCGTATCATATGTTTTCTCTAGATCTATAAAGACACGGTGCAGCTCCTTCTGACCATCTCTAAACTTCACCATCAACACTCTCAAAGCAAACATCTGTAGTGCTCTTTCTCAGCATGAAGACATACTGTTGCTCACTAAAGGTCACCTCTCTTCTTAACCTAGCATCAACAACTCTTTCCCATAGCTTCATGGTATTACTCATCAACTCTATCCCGCTGTAGGCTCTGCCCATCATGACCAGAACACTTCCTCTCTGTTCCTCAGGCATCCTTTCACTCTCCAGGATTGTGTTAAACAATCTAGTAAAAAACAGCTCACTACTGTCTCTCCTAGACATCTCCGTACCTCCACAGGCATGTCATCTGGACCAACTGCCTTTCCACTCTTCATGCTCTTCATGGCTGCCCTCACTTCCTCCTTACTAATCCTCTACACTTCCTGATTCACTTACTGTCCTCCACTCGTACTCCTCTCTCTCATTTTCTGCATTCATGATCTCCTCAAATTGCTCTTTTTATCTTCTCAACACATTCTCTTCACTCATTAGTACATTTCTATATCCATCCTTAACCACCCAAACCTGCTGCACCTCCTTTCCAGCTCAATCTCTGTCTAGCCAATCGAAACAAGTCCTTTTCTCCTTCCTTAGTGTCCAGTCTCACATACAGCTCACTATGAGCCTTTGCCACCTCTCTCTTTGCTGAACAAGCAGACTCCTACTAATCCTACTTTCTTCTCCCTGACAATCCTGATTTTTCTTTGCTAACCTCTTCCTTTGAATATTGGATGTGAAAAGCAAGGAATTCAGATGACTAAGAAACCAAGGACACTGCAGCTCACAAAGTAGTCACACCCTGAAGCTCACTCTGCTTTATAACACAGTATATATAATAAAGCACATGAGCAGATGAGTTTAAATGCAGATTATTTAACTATCATTTATAAAATGAGCACAAGACTATATAAAAAAATATATATAGTCTTCACTGAGCTCTAAGTTAACTGAGACAAAGAGTAAAATTCTATAGACTTTTTTTTTTACAGCCAGTCTTCCGTTGCAACCAGAGGAGACATGCTGTGTACGATTGCAAGCGTCAGTTTTGTGTTCCCAACTTGTTTTTACTGAACCTAAGTGGCTATAAAATAAAGAAACAAAAGAAAGAATGAAAGACAGCAACCTCTGCACTTTTAATAGATCCCCACTATCAACCTGACTGTAACAGTGAACTTCACCAAACTTTCCAAGCATTCGAGAATAGCACTGCAGTACAGCAACTACTCTGTACTGTGTACTGTGTTGAACAACCCCAGGCTTGTCAATATGTAACAGGTGAATATAAAATTGCTTGCAGACCTCTAAATAACTCTTTCAAAATAGCAGAGAATGCATTACATGTATCCTCTTGAAACAACAGTACAAATCCTTTTACCATAATACTCCGCAAAGGAGGAGAGGCTGTCATTAGTAACGGTAACCCTGTACCAGTTCTACAGCGTGGCTCATTAAGGGAGCAGTGCTGGAAGTAATGACCGCACTGGCACATGCTATCTGCATCCATGCTTCTAAGACAGCTTTCTAGATAAAAAAGGAAAGAAATAGCACAAAACTAATGGCAGAGAAGATGTCTGCCAGTCTGTATTACAGCAGTGTCCTCATTTTACTTTACCCCAGCATTCTAACCTTGTCCACACTCAGTGCTGTAATAAAACAGACACTGTATACAAAAAGCAGAAAGCATCAGTGAGGTATTTTTCTAGACAGTCCTCCAGCAGGTATAGGCCTAATCAAGCTTTGCTCGGCAGTGAGAAATGATTACCGCAGAAAGCAAACATGAATTTCAATTTTACGCTTGGTTACGACTAAATATTACAAACACGTTCGCTTGAAGTTTTCAGATGAGAAAGATCTTTAAAATCTATTATCTTAAGACAGCACGTTTGATCATCTTATACTTTGTAGTAAATAACCGAGGATTAGCGCGCAATATTCAGGCTTAATATTGGTGTTGCATTTATTTGCAGCTGCGTTAGAGTGACAGAAAAAAAAAGAGAGTTGTGTTCTTCTTTCTAAGAGACTTCAAATGCATTTTCTTTTCGCCGTCTCATCCGCACAACCTAAACCTGCAATTACTTTCCAGTTTTATATAGCTATAGGACACATTCAGAGGAAGCCGAGTGTAACTGATGGGAAGAATTGGCAGTGATGCACAATTTCAGTCCCATATTTCTGGCTCAGTATAAAATACCATCTGTTTGCATGTGACTGACAGCTGTCGCAGAAAGAACAAACTGCTGAGAGAGAGAGAAGGGCTCAGTGTGTATGTAATATGACATGCTACAGGAAAACTGAGCAGTTGATGAAAATGGCGAAAGTATATATTGACTACCAACTGGAGAGATTTGGATGGAGTGAAGGGTGCGATTAGACAAGCTCCCTGCAGAGATGCAGGGCCAAAGGAGCCCCTTAACCTGAGCTCAGCTCACTATTTGAAAACACCGGCTAATAAAAACTCAGCCACAGGGCCATATTTTATTCTGTTAGCCCCACATCAATAGGTGGCTGCCGGCTGCAGCTGGTATATCCATTAATTATCGCACGGATGAATGGGCCACTATTAGAAAAATCACAGATAGGCTGTCATTTTCTTTGGCCAATTGACTTTGTTAGAGGGTGGTTGGTGTCAAAAGAATCTCCAAGTATAAAAAGTGAATGAGTTAAAGCTGCAGTCCAAATAATGATGGTGTCACAGAGAGTTAGGCTTTTCAGCACTACAGCTCAACTTTGGTAGCAGCTTTGTTGGAAAGTATCCAAGTTGTAAATTATCTGTGCGCACGCACACGCACGCACGCACGCACGCACGCACGCACGCACGCCCACACACACACACACACACACACACACACACACACACACACACACACACACACACACACACACACACACAC
>JAVDPK010000318.1:355242-391359 GCA_034780415.1 Cichlasoma orientale | reverse complement strand
CTTTATGTAGACCACAAGTGAATGATTTATATATGAAAAGGAAGGATTTAAAAGCATGATACGTCTCCTTTAAAACAAAGCCTCGGTTGACAGAATTGGCTCACACACCATTGCTAAAACAAAAGCTCCAGTTTCCAAAGTTTCCAAAATGAAGCAATTCTTTGAATTTTTTCTTACAGAGCCAATTTTTGGGCGAGCTTTGTACCTGTCAAAACAACAGTTCTACATTTTGCAAAAACTAGTGCAGTGCCCACTGTCACAGGCATGCTGGCATCAACAGATGTAGATGTCACATTTATGAACTATGTGATCAGAACTAGTGACATCTTTTTGAGGTCCCAATCCCTCTCATGATGTTGCTTAGCAACAATGAGATGACCCCAAAAATGAGACAACCGCTCAGGCAAAAAAAACAAGCAGACAAACAGACAGAAATTGAGATTCATTGATTTATGATTGAGATGCAAGAACAATACTGCTGTCACAGGTCAAATTCCCCCTGACCCGTCCCCTCCGAGCCAAAATACTGAGTTTCCCAACAGGACACCCGCCAAGTTTGAAGTAGTTTTAGTTTATTTGTCTTTGCTTTATTGTTGAGAATTAAAAGGAATTACAGGTGATTTCAGTGTCACAGTGTGAGCCAGTAGCTCACCATAAGATAACGAGGAAAAGAAAATCTGCACCCAATAATTCTGATTTTCCACAGTAAACAAACTGCATGTTATCTTCATATTTACCACACCACACAATATCAGCATGATCATCAATTTCTTAATGTTAAAGTGCTAATGCTTCGTTAACTTTAGCACTGACTAGTTCCTTAAATGTTCTTCCTGTTCTTCCTAGCAAGTAAAGTTGAGCCAGCTCAGTCCGAACCCACGGCCACTCTACAGCCACAGAAATCCTCATCAAAGGCTGCCATCCACATCAAAGGGTGGACCTCTGTCTACCGGCAGGAAAAGGCAAAGGTTTCTGTCTCTATCCGTCTGCCGGTTGCGTTCAAAAGTCAGGAAAGAGATCATTCATCAGCCTTTTACACGCAGCCCTGCACAGCTGCCTCGCAGTGCTATTGATTTTCTCTTTTCATGCATCTTTAAAATTTTTGTGTTCACGTACGGTAGTGTGTGGTGATGATGCTGTGCTTAACATAAGGGCTGCAGCATATTTCTGCTCTAGGAAAAACATAGCTTCATAAAGTTCAGAAAACATGCCCCCCCCCCCCCCTTGTGGATCTGCAACTACTTCAGACTGTATAACTGACCTGCATCAAACAAATTTTCACCATGAATAAACAGCAGACTGAAATACGTCACCTCACAGCTTGTGATTGGTTCATTTCCTCTGTGTGAAGCTGCATTACATAACGTTTTCTAACATGTTCGCTGCTGGATTCAGAGGAATTTCAGCTTCTGTTCTGACTAACACTGCAAGGAAAGATTCCCAGGAAACCCAGCAGACCATGTGCACAGCTGCATATGAAGATGCATGTGTTAGAGTGGCTTCAGCCGATGTGCACCACATGCAAGCAAAAGAGTTAAATTGCAGCCTTTCACAAAAGTGTAAATGAGAGAGAAAGAGACAGAAGAAGAAATAACTGAAACAAACCCGTCTTTTTCCAGTGGGAGCTGTAAGGGAATGAGGCGAGGGGAGTCATTACAGTATCATGTAAGAGGAGATTTGAATACTTAATAAGATATAATTGCAGCAGGGAGGCACAATTGCTAAAAATGTGACAATGAGGTTTAGGATCTTGCCTTTTAGTCTGTGGAAGGGTTCTGAAAGAAAGAAACATCTCAAAGCGGCACAGGGAAAAAGTAATTGTTCATTTTATCCGGCTCCATCGGTTTTTCAGTGTGTTTGTTCTCAGTGGGAGATGTTTGACGGGGTCAGCTTGTTTGCAAAGCAAAATAAGATGGATAGAGAAAGAATATGGAAAAAGCTCACACGAGTGCGTTTTACCACAGCAGAAGTCGTCCTCATTTGCTTCCTTTCTGCGACTGCGACTGCCTCCCTCGCGCAGGATGCTTTATTCTGACTACGAAGATGTTAATCGCCAGTGTGCTTCCTTCTTCATTCAAAACATGCATTATTTAACAGAAGGGGGAGACTATTATCTAGCCATGTTAAGCAGAAGAACAATAGTTAGTGTCTTGGTGCGGTGCCATTTATCTTTATCGTGAGAAATTTGTCTTTTTCCGCTGCCTTCCATGATTTCCTCCTAGTAAAAATAGCTTGTGTAACTTGGCAAAAGACTAAAAGGAAAATTTTGTGTGCTCTGTTTGCGTGTATCATTGTTGGCTTGAGGTTGTCATGACTGTGCGATCTTGTCCGTCTCCTCTCTCTCTCTCTCTCTCTCACACTCACACACACACACATGCACATGCTCACCCACATGCACCTGCCTTGGATATCTATTTCAATGTACCATTGAATGGATGCATTATATTCATCATCGTACATTATTCAGATTTGAATCAGGGTCTGTCAGCTTGCTGGCAATTCAACTTCCAGATTTAATAGCTTGGACAAGAATAGCCTTGACAGCACATTGCTGTGATTCAGTGAATTTCTATGGCACACTGGCCACCAAATGTAACACCATGTTTCATTTTTTAAACTGGTTGTACTCTTTCAAATGTCATTACCCCTGTGACTTCTGCAGTGTTTTCTCTGTTGGTAGTTAATAGCTGTGGCACCTTTCTTAATCAGCCTGTGGGCTGTTGTGCATGTAAATGCAATTGCAGTCACCGAATGCACAAGGCCAACTCAGGGAAACTGTTTAAGTCCTGAAGCTTCTAGCAGCCACAGTCATGTTAATCCATCACTTGAAATTCAGACAAAGAAGGAGAGCAACAAAGTTGCTCTAATCTTTCCATATTTGTTTCCCTTGCCTCAAGCTTTAGTGCAAGACAAGGTTGTTCTGCACGCATAATTGCAGGTTGTTAAAGTTCCCTTTTCATGATTTGATGCACAGCTAATCCAGTTTTCAGGTAGCATGTGTGCGAGGCGCAGTTGTTTCACCCAGGGCCACTTGAGATAAATGTGTCATTTTATCACAGAGCAGCTGATAGAGTGCAGTGTCACTCAAAATTAAGATACTTTTAAATCCTCGGTTGCAAACTCATGTGCAAAATGCCTACACATCCACAGACTCCCATACACTTGTTCATGCATGTGCAGATTATCTAAAAGGAACGTGTTGTTCTTTGTTCCATATTATGTTTATTCCCACAAGAACGCACAGAAAACAGACATTCCAGGAATGAAAAGTGATCTATCTCTAAGGACAATTATACTAAGGTGCCAAAATGTCACAGTGGGAATAAAAAAAGGCATTAAATGAATAAAAAAATGGTAAAATAAATAAATAAATAAATCAATAGGGGATGGGGGTGATTTGATAATTGCGGATCATTTGATAGCATATTGTAGAAATTGTATAATTCGCATGACTAGAAAATACCCTGTATTTCTTACTGCATCATCCATGCAAGCTCTAAAGCAACATTGTAGGCCATGTCCCTTATAGTTCAAGTGCAGATTAAAATTGTGTGCTACTAAAAAGTTTTGCAAATTACAAGGCAAAAGCTCAAGGTGACCTTCCGAGTAAAAAACAACAACAACAACAACAACAACAACAAAAAGAATGGTGCCGGTCACAACAAACCCCGCCCCCGGCAGACGTTGTCCGTCTCACAAATGTGTCACTCTCCAAACATTGAATCACCGCGATAACACATAAGTCTTAGTATTGTCCACACCCATAACTTTGCTTTGACCTTTACCTTGAGGTCAACGTTGCTGAGATTTGAACTCGTCCAAGATTTTTAGGAGCTAGAGCTATGGTATCAATTTGAAAACCCTAGGTGACATAGTCTTTGAGTTATCGCATTCAGCAGATTTTCAGCGAATCTTGACCTCTGACCTTCACCCGATTATGGCAAAAATGTAATCAGGTGATCTAGGGGTCACTGGCCATCTTTCATGCAAATCAGACCGGTAGTTTTCCTGTAATATTGTTAACAAACAAACAGACAGACAAACATACCATAAACAGGACCCCGTTCCCCCCTACAGGGATGGGGTAAAAGTAAGAAAAAAATGGCAAGTGATAGCTTTGCCAGATGCTAAAGTCATGAAATAAGACATCCTGTTTGTATCTTTAGTACACTTAGCTTTAATGCAGCTGAAAATATCAAGGTTGATTATCTTTAAGTTTTTAAAACAAAAGCAAAACAAACATAAAAGGATACATGAAATATTACATTTTGCTTATGGACCGTTTGAAATCTTCATATATAAAAATCAAGAGCATTTCAAATAGGACTTGAGCATGACCATTACATATAAATGCTGAAATCTATATCCGGATGCTTCTTTTAACTAGGACTGACATGCATCAGCCAGTAGTGGTGGCTAAGGTGGGTGGATAGGTCAGTGTGGAGTTCCCTTGTGAAAAAAATTGTGCTTTATGTTCCAGGGGCTTGGATTTAGTTCTTCGGTTGCTGCGGTATGAAGGCGAATTAAATCTTTAACCAACCATACCGTAGCACATGTATGCGGTTTTGCCAGCATTTGTCCTAGTTGTTATTGTTAATTTAAAAACCTGAAAATGAGTACAAAATGAGGTACTAGCTGGTTTCTTTTGGCCCAAGGCTCCCAGTGTGTCGAGGACAGATTAGACAACCATAAATGAGAAGTTATGACACCACAAACATGAGAAAAAATGCAATCAAAGAAAACAATACTGAATTGTGGTTGCCAGTACACATCGCCTTCATAAATTTCCTATTTGCTTATGCATACTTGAAGACCTTTCCTTCAAGGTGAGTGGGATTGCTGAATCACAGAATAACAACAGTGACAGAAGAAGGAAATAATAATCTGCTATTTAAAAAAAAAAAAAAAAAATCATCAATAGCAAGGTTCCATTACCACACAGAAGCTGCTGTCAGACACACGAGCTGAGTTATGAGATTCTGCCCTAATGAAGCTGAATTAACACACTCTAAAATGAGAATATTGGAGTATCCATAAGAAGCCCATGGTAAGCTGTCATGGCTACCAGTTTCCGTCCAAGTTTACATTATACAACTTGAACTTCAGAGTTATAGCAGTAAGTGGTCGTTATGATTATAAAAACACAATCTGAACCACCAACCTTTAAGTGTTGATATAGATACTGTACATGTGTGGTCTGTGTATGTGGACTATTTGTCTACAAAACCAATCTATACTATAGATTGACACTCTAGTAGATGAATATTGCATGAGTTGGTGGCTGGAGATATGTCTTTTATCTCTGAGTGCTGCAATGGACCAAGCCGGCCATTGACTAAATGAAGCCATATAATGTCATATGTTTTTATCCAGAGTTTTCTGGGTTTTTAGCTGTCAAACCTGTCAGTCAGACAGTCCATCGGCAAGTGGCAGCTCCTCTAATGCAGCAGCTGAGCCATTGGTCTCTCCTCTGTCACCCCCTGAATCCCTCTCTTCATTCTCCTCATCTTGGTTTAGTGGATCCTGGTTTGATAGCTGGATTAGAGGGTCAAAAGTATGCATTTTGGGCTCAGGGCTGAGGAGTGAAAGCTGGGGCAATAACGGCTCCTCGCGAATCTTAGTCGCCATCTCCTTGGCGCTGCAAGTGGGGGTGTTGGTCTCATAGACATCGTGGAAGTTGTTGTAATCTACCTCATAGAAGCCCTTCTCCAAGGATAGCACTGGAGTGAAGCGGTACCCCCACAGGACCTCTGTGTCCAGGTAGGAACTTCTTGCCTGACACGTCATCCCTGCCAAAGGCAAAGGTAGGCGTATGTGTCCACACGCACACACACGCACCCACGCAGACATTCACACAATATGAAAGTGCACATATGCATGACAGTCAGACATACATGACCAGAGAGCCAAGCACACATGACCAGAGTGGATAGGTAAGCACACACAGAGACAGAAAGAGGCACAGGGACAAAGAGCATCAGTTATTCACGGTTATACAAGGAGGGCAAAGACCAGCACAATGTTTTCTCTACACCTATCATCAAACTCCAATAATCTAATTCCAATATTTTTTAAACATTCAACTGTTTGACTACTTTGTTATATATGCACACAAAATAGTTGTGTTTTCCCAGCAAGCAAACTTGAATAAAAATAGCACACTTGGCAGCCCAGTCTCACAACTGCACTTGTTTTGATAGTGGAAAGGCAAAAACGTCTTGGTCCTCATTGATTTCAATGCTAAAGGCACAACTTAACTTTTTCATTTTTTTCTGTAACCCTATTGATTGAGTTTGATATGAACTTTGAAATGAACTTTGTCATGTTAAACAATGATGTAACTTGGGGGGGACAGTGTTAATGTGTAGGTGTCACACAAGTGTGACACGTTGAATTAATAGCAGCAAATCAAAGGTGTTACTTAAATTGGGTTAATAATAGTTCAGTGCAGGAGTAAGACTTGTGAGGCAGCATGCTCAATGTATTTTTTAACAACAGTTTTGCTTGTAGTAGCCGAAAAAACACCAGCATAACTGGTAACACTGACATAAACAAATAGCACGGTCCTGTTATCACATCTGCCGGATGTTTGGGACAATTACTGGAACAGGTTCGCTTGTGCTTTTTTCCCCTTTATGACAAGTCCAAATACCTGCTCATATTTACATATCATTTGTCGGGCTGATAGACCGGCTAACCTGAGCTGAACTCTCGAGATTGTTGTCATTAATTACACCTGTGTTTGTCCTGCAGTGACAAAGTGTCTGGTGTGAAATGGCCTTAAAAATTGAGCAGCAAAAAGTTAGCTAATGGTTCCTTATTAAAAAAAAAAACTAAATGAAATGAAGTAATAAATAGAAATAAATAGCAAATAACATCACAAACCATTGCATTTTTAATATATACAGTACCAGTCAAATGTGTGTCCAAACTTTGACTGGTACTGAATTTCAAATTTATTTGTAATTGTTGTAACCAATAAATTTACATTGAGAATAAAATAATCAAAATGAAATTTTGAAATGGAGTGCTTTAATCAAATACACTTGTGGCTTATATACACTCAACATGGGAATGAATGTAATAGTAATTTTGGGCTTACAATGATTTCTTTAAACTGTCCTTTTCCCATCCTTAATGGCTTTAAAGAACAAGAATTAGGAACACAAGTTTGAAATTATTTTGGATTTTCTCTAATCCAAGGCCAAAAATGGCCTAAACATGTACGTGCCACTAATATTTGGTTAAATGTCCCTTAGCAAGTTGCACATCGAGCAGATGCCTTTGGTATCCATCAGCAAGCTTCTGGCATAATTCTGGCTGGATATTTGACCACTGTTCTTGGCAGAATTGGTGGAGTTCATTTTAATTTTCAGTAGGGTTGAGGTCGGAGCTTTGGGAAAGCCATTCCAGAAGGTTAATGTTAGCCTGATTTATCCATTCCAAAACCAGTTTTGATGTGTGTTTGGGATCATTGTCCTGTTGGAACACCCAACTGTATCCAGGTTTCAAACATCTATCTTTGATCTGGGGTGAAGTTGAAGAGTTTGGCGGTAGTCCTCTTCCTTCATTATTCATTAATACAACTGGCCCAAAGCATGATGCTACCACCACCGTGCTTGACAGCTGGTACAAACTACCAGTTGTAGGTTTGAAAACCTCACCTTTATGCCTCCAAACGTACCTCTTGTCATTGCAGCCAAACAGCTCAATCTTTGTCTTATCTGACTATAAAGCTTTTCTCCAGAAGGCATCTGGCTCGTCCATGCGGGCAGCTGCAAATTTGAGTTGAGCTTGAAGTTGTCAATTTTAGAGCAGTCTTGGTCAACACCCTCTCAGTCCATTGTGATGTAATGCTGGTTTCATTGTGGAAATTGATGCTGGTGTTCCAAGAGTTTCCAGTTCATGGCAGGCTTGAACCTTGGTGGTTCCTGGATCGTTCCTGACCATCCTAACCAATTTCCTCTCATTGGAGGGTGACACTTTACATCTTCTTTGAGGCTTTGGCAAAGTGGTGGCACATCCAAATAACGTGTACTTATGTACAGTTGTTTGAAGTGATTATTTAGGAATAGGCAGTTGTTCAGAAATGGCTCCAAGAGACTTCCCCAACTTGTGCTTAAATCTTCAATTTTCCTTCTTAGATCTTCACTGAGTTCCTTGGACTTTCCTATTGATCTGATTGTTGGTCAGTTCAATGAGTGCTGTCAAGCAAATCCTTTTTTTTTCTGGCAAAGCGAAACTAGCGGTTGTAGTCAATTATGATCACCAAAGGGAAGTTAATAGGCCTTGGCCAAGTTAAGACATTATAGAACCTTCAGCACCATTTATTAAAAGATTTAGGTGAACGTACTGTATGTACTGTATGTACTGTATACATTTGAGATTGCATGTATACTTTTGACTCTATGTGGATCAGAGAAAATCTAGATGTTTAGTTAAATTAAATTTAAACTTTTACACCCAATTCTTGTTTTTTTGTTAAGACCATTAAAGATGTGTGCTGTACAATCATTCAACCCTGAAAAAAGCACAGTTCAAAGAAATTATTAAAAGCCCCAAATTACCATGATATTTATGCCCATGATGAATGTATGTAAACTCTGACCACAACTGTCTATGTAAGTTTCCCACTTCTCTCTATTCGCAAGATAACCACTGCCACGACTTTTACAGCTAGAGCACCCTTTTAAATGTTTGATTTATAATTGTATATCACTTGAAACTGCAAACATCTGACTTTCCATAGATAACTTTTGAATTGCATAATCTGTATGTATATAACATCCCAAAACATCAAGCATGGGATGAAACTGATATGGTATCAAGTGTGAAAGGAAAGGCTTTTGCACATTTTCTTCAGCTTTCCCTCTGGATACGAGTGGCCTAGTTTCCACATTTAACTTGTGAAATGTTTGTTATTTCTGTGTCCACCTCATCAAAGACAATATAGCATCTTTCACTTCCAAATGACAAGGGATTCTATAGTGTATTTTAAGGTTGTTGACATATTATTTGAAGTATTGGTTTTAAAGTCCTAGCTTAGCAGTCCAAATCCATTAAGCTGCTCTGTGGAGATCTGTAGTACCTTGTCCTTTTGGTGCTCAAAAATGCTGCAGTTTTTGTCACAACTGAAAAACCTTTTTGACTTAACATTGGTCTTGTGGAAGGCAGAGACCTCACAGACAAAACCACAGAATTTTGCTTATGGATTGGTGTAGTCCTTATTGTTTCGATTGTGAGACATTAGTTGTTTCCTTGAAGACACATATTATATTTTTAAGCAAAAGCAAATATTGCATGATAATGGCTCTTTGTCTTGGGCCCAAAACAGGGAAGGGATTTTCCCTTCTGCATGTTTTGTGAAAAATAATATTTAAAAAAATCTTATAGCCTGCATTTGGTCTAAAATGTTTGCTGTTGGCTTCTATGCGCTAAGGAGACATATGTGCTTTGATAAATTCATGGGTTTCAAGGCAGCTGGCAGATGAGCATAAGGCATTTTAATAAATACAGGTTAAAAAATTCAAATAACTTCTTCCTGACAGCCAGATTTTCATTTTAACTTTCATTATGACACATAATGAAATGCCAAAAAAAAAAAAAAAAAAAGTGAAAAAGGATGTCTTTTTGAGATAATTTGGTTACTGTACTGCGGTACAGAAGCTGTAGCTGGGGATTTCCACTGCTTTTAAAGAGCACGCAGATTTGTTTCACCTAAACAGTGAGAGCAACAAGGGCATTTACTCCAAAACACTCTTGCACAAATGTGGTAACCAGGGTGAGTTTAACGAAAGTATTGGCATACTCTTTGAATACATATGAACCTTGACAACTCTGTAAGTAACAGACATCTCACATAACAGACAATTTTATTTCTCAAACACAGGTGTGTTGAATTATTGGTTTTCACATTTAATTATTGGTTATTGGTTTGAAGGTGTCCATTTCAGGATCGTTGTATCATACGTGCTGGAATACTGACACACAAAATGGAAAAAGGCTATCATGGAAAGAGCCTATCACCTGTGTGTACACATGACTTGAAATCCAAGTGGAAAGGTTACGCTGAACTTGACATATCCTTACAGTAAGTGACCCCATGTGGAATATCATCTGTGCATTGATGTTAGACTCTGTTCTAGACTTACTGACTAAATTGCTGTTAATAATAACCAAGGTGTCCATCATGCAATAAAATATCTTTGTTAATCATGTTAACAGAAACACCGTCACCATTAAAATTAAATAAAGTTAAATTGCCAAGGTCAAGATAGAGCTTGTAACTTCACCATATGTCTTCTTGCCCCCAATGTTTCTGTCAGTGCTGATGTCTTGAGGTGAAAAAGCTTAGAATTTGCACATAGTCTGGCAGTTCAAAATCTATATAAATCAGATACATATTGTAGGCTTTGTGTTATAAATCATAAATTGGCCTCCATTTAGGAACAGGATATGATCACCAAACAAACAAAAAAAGAAATCTACATCCTAAAATGTTGCTCTAGACAAACAAAGAAATAAACAATGACTTCTGAAATTTTCGTATTAAATGTATTCACTATTAATGCTGAAAACTTACATTTTCCATATCAATGTTTAAAAAGGGTTGTCTGAATTGCGCTTTATCTGGCCCCTCACCCAGGACCAATTTGCCATGGGAGACCCTGCCAGGGGGCAAAAGCCCCCAGACGCCATAGCTCTTGGAATCCCTGGGACACACAGACTCCTCCACCACAAGAAGGTGGCGTTTCATGGTTACAGCCCTTATGAGAGAAAGCTCTATGGACCATTTACTCTGCCTGGGATAGGATTATTGGGGATTATTGGGGTCCCACCCAGGAGCCAGACCTTAAGAGGGTGGTCAAGGCAGAGCATCTGGTGGCCGGGCCTTAGCCTGTCGTGCGCAGCCTGAAGAGGAGACATGGGCCCACCCTCCTGTAGGCCCACCACCCACAGGAGGCACCATAGGGCTCAGGTGCAGTGTGTGTTGGGTGGCAGCCAAAGGCAAAGGCCCTGGTGGACAGATCCTCAGCTATTGAGGCTGGTGACTGGGACATGGAACTGGACTCTGTGGTGGGAAAGGAGCCTGAGCTAGTGTGTGAGGTTGAGAGATACTGGCTAGATATAGTCAGCTCACCTCAACTCATGGCCTGCACTCTGGAACCAGTCACCTGGAGAGGAAATGAGCTGTTTCAATCTGGAATTGCCCTCGATGAGAGGTGGTGGGCTGGGATGGTTATACTTGTATCCCTTCAGCTACATAATTTTGCTACTTAATATTTGGTTACTGTACTGCAGTATAGAAGCTGTAGCTGGGGATTTACACAGCTTGTAAATAGCACACAGATTTGTTTCACCTACAACAGTAAGAGCAACAAGGCAATTTTCTCCAAAACACTGTTGCACAAATGTGATAATCATGGGGAATTTAGCTTAAGTATTGGTATACTCTTTGAATACATATGAACCTTGACAACTCTAACAGACTAACAAGCATTTCATGTAAGAGACAATTTTATTTGTCAAACACAGGTGTGTTGAATTATTGGTTTTCACATTTAATGATTGGTTATTGGTTTGAAGGTGTCCATTTCAGGATCGTGGTAGTATGCCTGCTGCAACACTGGAACACAAAATGGAAAAAGGCTATCACTGAAAAAGGCTATCATGGAAAAAGGCTATCACCTGTGTGTACACATGATGTGAAATCCAAGCGGAAAAGGTTATGTTGAACTTGACATATCCTTACAGTAAGTGACCCCAATGGATTCTAGAGTATCATCTACGCATAATGCGTAGACTCCTTTCTAGGTGAGCTTGCTGACTAAATTACTGTTAATGTGTCCATCATACTGTTAAAAAAATAAAAAATATATAGTAATCATGTACAGAAACACTGTATAAACAATATGTACAGTATCGTCATTAAAATTAAATAAATTTAAATTGCCAAGGACAAGTTAAAGGTTGTAACTTGACCGCGAGTCTTGTGGATTCTTTTATTTTCCCCCCAAGGGTTCTGTCACTGCTCACATATCTGGTGCTGACAAAGCTCATATTTTGCATGCAATCTGGAAGCTCAAAATCACCCACTTAAGTACACGAAACAAAGACGCTGAGGGCTTGTCTTGTGACGTTTTCTAGCTTGTTTTGTGAACTGAAATAAAGGCCTGACGACGAGCAACCATCCTACCTTGCCTTCAAGGACAGCGCGGGAGGACAAAGGTCCACAGTGACGCTAAGAAATGTGTACACTTCTGAAAAACTAGTTGAAAATATGCTCCAAAAACCTGGAGGTGTGGAGATAGGTGCCGTGGGGCACCCAGTGCACTAACATAATCAAACATGGAGAAGCTGGTAAGAGCCCCGGGGAGAGTTCTCTTTTCTTTGTGAAGGGCAAGTTGCCCTGGAATGGGATTGCCCCAAGATAGAGGCCCATGCCTCAGATAGTGTCATGGTTCCAGCAGTGTCCAGTGAGCTCACACTGGCCCTTGTAAATCTGCCAGACCATACATATATCTGTGTGTGGTCTCCAAAGTGAACAGCCTCTGGCATGTTAGAACAAGGCAGCTAAGTGAAGTCGGCAAGTCAGATCCATAACTTCGGGATAAGGAGTGATCAGATTGGGGTGCGAAGCAGAACTAGGCTTGTGCCTGAAGACCCTGCTGAGCTTGACTCTAGCCTGGCATATTGCGGCCTTTGTATTGTAAATCATAAATTGGCCTCTATTTAGGAACAGAAAATGATCATCAAACAAATAAAAAAGACACACAATGAAAATTACATAAATTGATGCTCCAAACAAACAAATAAATAAATAATGACCTAGGAAATTTCCTTCTAAAGCTTATTCACTATTAAAGCTGAAACTTAATATTTCCATATCAATGTTTGAAAAGGATCATCTAAATTACTTTTCATCTGGCCCCTCATACAGGATCAACTATCCTTGGGAGATCCTATCACGGGGCAAAAGCTCACAGACAACATAGCTCCTGGGATCCCTGGGACACACAAACCCCTCCACCACAAGAAGGTGGCGAATCACAGAGACGATCGGTATGCGAAGAAGACCTAGGGGACAGTTTACCCTGCCTGGGATAGGGTTACTGGGGCCCCACCCAGGCTTAGCTTGTGGGGCCCAGCTGTGCACAGTCCAAAGTGGAGACATGGACCTTCCCTCCTGTAGGCCCACCACCCACAAGAGGTGCCGTAGGATTCATTTGCAGTGTGTGTCGGGCGGCAGCCAAGGGCAGAGGCCCTGGTGGACTGATCCAAGGTTGAGAGATACTGGCCAGATATAGTCAGGTCACCTCTGTGCACAGCCTGGGCTCTGGAACCAGTCTGGAGTTCATTAAAAGTGGTGAGCTGGGGTGGGTATCCTTGTATCCTCTCGGCTTGCTGCCTATACTTTGCAGTTTTCACCGGTGGACAAGAGGGTTGTTTGCCTGAGCCTTTGGGTTGGGGAATGGGTCCTGACTGGTGTTTGTGCTTATGCACCAAACGACAGTCCAGAGTACCCAGACTTTTTGGAAGGACTGGCCTCTCTGATCTGCACCTGAGTGGTGCTCTTTTATTGAACTTCTGCGCAAACCGCAGTTTGTCCATGATGAACACCATGTTCAAACATAAGGATGTCCAAAAGTACACAGTGCACCGGGACAGCCTAGGTCATAGGTCAGTGATCAATTTTGTAATCATATCATCAGATCTGCAACTGTATGTTCTGGACACTTGGGTGAAGAGAGGAGCTGAGCTGTCACCTGATCACCACCTGGTTATGAAGCTGGATCAGGTGGCAGGTGAGGATGCTGGACAGACTTTGCACACCTACATGTATAGTAAGGGTGTACTGTCTACTCCCACCTCCAGCAGAACTTCGACAGCATTCTGAGGGTGGCTGAGGACACTGAGTCTGAATGGACCACGTTCTGCACTTCCATTGTTGAGGCTGCTACAGCTACAGCTGCAAGGTGGTTGGTGCCTGTCGTGGTGGTAATGCACAAACCAGATGGTGGACACTGGAGGTGAAGAGAGCCATCAAGCAGAAGGAGTTTAATTGGGCTTGTTTAGCCTTTGGGGGGTTGAAGGCAGCTGATAGGTACTGGCAGGCCAAGTGGAATGCAACTCGGGCAGTGACTGAAGCAAAAACTCGGGTGTGGGAGGATTTCGGTGTCTCCATGGAAAAATAATTTTGGACTGACTTGAAGCAATTCTGGCAAATCGTCAGGTGACTCAGAAGAGGAAAGTGGTGCTCTACTCAAATGGCGTATCATGGAATGCTGGACCAGCTTTTTATCCTCTCAAGGATATTCAGCTGTACGTGTACGCCTGTCTAGTCTACATGTGTTTTGTGGACTTGGACTCGGATGACATGTATGGGGTGTCTATAACAACTGGTTACGTCGCTGCGAATCACCACTGTCCATAACAAGTGTTACGAGAGCAAAGCTCTGCATTTCTGGCAATAACACTAACTCCTTCCAGGCGGGTGTTGGTTCCAGGGCTGCCCTTTGTCAGTGATGCTGTTCATAATTTTTATGAACAGTATTTTTGGGTGTAGCCAAGTAGCAGGATGCTTCCACCTTAGTGGCCTCAGAATCTCATCTCTGCTTTTTGTGCATGAAATGACCCTCCTTTGCTTCATCATGTAGTGGCAGCTGCTACCCCAGGTGGAGCAGTTTAAGTATCTCAGGGCCTTGTTCATGAGTGAGCTCTTGGTAGTGACCATAATAACTAGATTGTGGATATAAGTGTCAGAAATGAGCTTTCTCTGAAGGTTGGCTGGCCTCTCTGTTAGAGATAGAGTGAAAAGTGCAGTCATCCGAGAGTAGAGCCACTATTCCTCCACATCGAAAGGAGCCAGTTGAGGTGGTTCGGGCATCTGACTAGGATGCTACCTGGGTGCCTCCTGGGTGAGGGGCATGTCCTACTGGGAAAAGGCCCCTGGGCAGAACCAGGACACGCTGGAGAGTGTGCCCCAGGATAAGCTGGAGGAGGTGGCTGGGGAGAGAAAGGGTTGGATTTCTCTGCTTAGGTTGCTGACCCCACAACCCGGACCCGGATAAGTGAAAGAAAATGGATAGTTGGATGGAATGCTTGAAAATACTCTCTGCTTTATAATCCACTATTCTCTCAGGACAGCCAGTAACCATTTCTAAAGCATATTTTTGGGTCCTGCAGCAGATATCAGTTCTGTGAATTTTCTTGGAAAATATAGAACAAAAAACACCACTGCAGACAGTTATTTTCACAGAAACAAGGATGATGCAAGACGCTTTCTGTGTTCTGAGAACTGGCATAAAACAGGGCTTATTTTATATATAAATAGTTTAGTGTGAAGGGCACAGGGGACAAACCCACTACGTTCAGCTCAGTTTAGAAAAGCTTCCCATAATATAAACAAGGTTTGTTGTTAGCAACATAGAGTTTATGACTAGGCCTCCATCATAGCAGGTACTAAATACAACGAAGCGTGATCATGCACAGTGTTAGCTCCCTAATATAAACCATCTTCTAAAAAACAGCTTCTGCTGTGTATTGCTGACAACAAAGCTTGTTTTCATTATGGGGTGTACTGTGAAAATTTACATGCTCCACATATAATGTACAGTCACGGTACAAAGAAAGTACACTCTCTAAGGTTTTAGGTATCAGGACATAATAAAAAGATTATTTCATCCTCACCAGGTCTTAAAATTTCAGGAACACAACCTGAGATGAACAACAATATGACACATTATACTGTATTATTTATTTAACATAAACTAAGCCAAAATGCAGAAACAACATAATTTAATCGCTTGCAGAATCGCTTTTAGCAGCAATAACATGAAGTAATAGTTTTCTGTATGACTTTAATTTTGGCCCCCTCTTCTTTACAAAGTTGCTTTAGTTCATTGAAGTTCGCTGCTGATGTTTCTCCTCCTTGGCATTGTGTTAACATGCAACATGCACCATCAAACTGGCAAAACCTCTGGTTTTTTTTTTTACAGGTGCTCACACTTGATGATGATGAGTTAATTAAATGCATTTGATTAGCAGCACCTGGCCGCTACTTATTCCCTTAATTCCTATTGAAAGAGTAAGAGTGTACTTAGTTTTCACACACCATTTCTGAATTTTGGCTTAATTTTTGTTAACTAAATATTTACACAGTATAACATGTCATGCTTTATAGTTCATCAAAGGCGGTATTTACCTATTACTATTATTATTTTTTTTTATTAGGTCCCATTATGTAAAACCTTAGAATTTAAAGAGGATATACTTTCTTTTTTTTTTTTTTTTACCATGACTGTATATCTTAAATCTGGAGTCTGACTACTATTTGTAGACTGCTGTGATAGAAGTCATAGCCTGGGAGCAGCCAATGAGGAAATTACAAGAAAGGCACATTTTACTAAATTGAGTGCACAGGTGGTAGTACATGCGTATTTAACACAATTTACTTCCACATTTTGACAAATGTTGTCCCACATTTCCACAATTCTTGGCCACAGGATTCATTCCCATGTTTTGGCTAATTCATGCACATGGAATAAATGAGCACAAAAGCAAGCACAAAAGATCAGCCTTTGAGTCATGGAGTGCACTACATCTGCTACTATACATGCTCTAACTTTCCAGCTTAGTATCCTACATGCAAAATACTGAATAATACTGCCCCTTTTTGTCCACAGAATGATAGACAGTGAACTACAAAAGTAAAAGTCATTCTGATCAAAGAAGCCATCCTCAAAGTTAGACACCTGACATTGCACTGGTCCACTGAGAAGGCACGTTCTTCAACAGTACAACTCGGTATAGCAATATTTAATAACTTCACTCTTGCACCAAAATCAATCAAGACATCAATAGTTTTCTGTTGGTTACACCACAACACATAGTTTGAGAAAAAAAAGTTTTTGGATAATTTTGTGTAATAATTAAAATTGGAAAAAAATACTCAAAAACTCCATTACAATGGAAGGTCAGCAAAATCTGTTCACACTTAAGCATTGAATTATTATTTGTAATCACTGATTTACTTCTCTCTCTAACAGTGTAGCGCTCTAAAAACCCAACCCAGCCACCATGTTTCTCAGTCTCATGTTACATATGCTTCTTTTGAGAAAGACTGATGGAGATTTGCTAATTGAGTAAATACAAATGAGCTGCATGTTTGAGTCTGTATGTCAATTCACTGAAAGAAGCCTGAATCATTTATTTGCTGCTGGACTTTGCACACAATCTCTGTGTGCTCTTCTCACAGCTGGCTGCACACCAGTGTTATTTGCCTACCTATGGCTTACTATCATGAAAATTTTATGGTACCTCTGTCTACCTTACTACAATTGGGAAGAGGTGTTTGTGTTATTGGCCTGGGCTGGGAAGTCTGAATGTATGATCTTTCCAGCTAAATAGCAGGCACAATAAACGTATTTCTTATTTCCTTATGTGGGAGAGAGACTGCTCTGTTCTGCTGGGCTTCTTAATAAGCAGTTATTACTTACATATGAATCAACAGGTGCTTTAGGATCGAGATCTCTGGATAATTACCTAATTTTCTATTAAATCCATGCCTTACCATTTTGGAATGTTTAAATAAGGGATGTAAAACGGGTAAAATGTATTTTTTTTTATAATAGCATAAATTGTCCCTGGCCGTTGTTTGTAATTCATGTCTTTGTAACTAATTAACACTTATTATACCGATTTATAGAAAAAGGGGTGTACAGAATTTTCTAACAATGTCATTTATTTTAAACAATTTCAACAACTGTCATATAACTGAGTTGGATGTAAAAAAAAAAAAAGGACAGAGATGATTTTCTGATTTTAGATTTTTCATACTTATTAAACTAATTTATTGTATCGTGACATTTTATAACTGTGAAGTGTGCTATACGCTGCGTTTATTTCAGAGAAGTGCCTCGTGCAGTCACACTTGGAAAGCAAAATGCGGTTTAATATGTTATGCTTGTGTTTTTACAAATACTGTGGGAGCGCCTCTTGTTGCTGAGTTCCAGAGCCTGACTCACCATCAGGCTGAACACCACAGGCTTGCCGTCAAAACAGCAAACAAGTAATGGCTGTGAGAGCACTAAGCCATTTTCACCACCCACTTATATATCGCTTCCAAAATATATATGTGACGACATCGACGTGAGGTGGTATGCAGGATATTTTGCTTATTAATGAGTCTTTTTTTTTCTCCTTTATGACATTTAAAGCCTGTGCTGAGCTAGCTTTCTGTCTTTCTATCTTTCTTCTGGCTTAGATGTTGTTTCTCACATGCTGAATGGAAGTCTCACATACAAAAAAGGAAGCGGGGGATGGTCAGATTAGTTTGTTGCCTAGCGGTCAAGGACAGTGACGACATAACGCCTGCGTGATGCCATGGTCTCTGCCGGTGAAGCGAAAGGTGATTTAATGCCTGAGTCAAGTATCAAACAGTGTGAGCAGGAAGCTACATGACTGCTGGTGCTTTGCAGGGGAAAAAAAAAGGAAATAAATAAATAAATAAAGTGAAATAGAGCAGAAACGTTCACATGAATGCAAAGCCATGCCTGATCACATTAGGGAGGTTGATGGTTTGTATGAGTTTTTAAACAGCCAACTGTGGGTTCATGAGACTCCTAATCACTGTGTGTCTCATTTACGGATGTGAAGCATGATGATATCCAATAAAGTAAATTAGCAGCATGTATAATTAATTGAATTTAGAATGAGTATATTGTAATTAGTCCTTCAACAACGACCATTAAACAATGCGGCTTAAGCATATAAACAATGCCTGATTTAGCCAACACCACACAGAAACAAATTAGATGTGCAAGTTAACAGCTATCTATGGGCTGTTTTTGAAAATCCCTTCAGTGTCGCATGAGCGTGATAATCTTTGATAATCTGTTTTTTTTTTAATGTTGAACTTGCTTGTTGCCTTGACTGCAGTCTTAAGCTGGGAAATACAAACTTTGTGGGTCTTTACAGAAACACTTAGTCATCTGTGCCTCATTGATGTAACCAGCCCGGAGTTCTTTTCAGGACGGCTCGGACTTTACCAAAAACACACGCCAGCATTGTGGGTAGGTACACTTCATTGATTTGAAAATAAGCAATATCAAAGGCAGAATTTTGAAGTAGCAACAGCGGAGATGCTGGTACAGATAAGCATTTGAAAAGAAGTTTTGGAGTTAATTTGTCCGAGTCGGTTGAAGGAACAAATATTTAGTATTGCAATTTTAGGTTTTAATCAAAGAACATTCCACTTATCCATCCCAGCTCACTGCTTCCAACATTCCCTCATCTCTTTCTATCAATTTATCCTCATTTATATAGATAGATAGATCCTTTAGTGATCCCGCAAGGGAAATTATTATGTGCCCTGCCATACTTTTTTTACACCTTCCTGATAATCTTACCCCCTTCGTACCTGTGGCCTCCACCATTCCCTCAAGAATAACCACAATCTCGAACTCCTCCTTTTCCATTTGCGCCAGGGACATTTCCCAGAAGGGGCTCTTCTCGTTTATTTCATGAGAGATGATGAGTGGTGAGACCAAGAACAGCCGGTCATCTCCTGTGTCAAAGCCGATGTTGATGTCAGTCTGGTTGAGTGGGATGAACTCCCCCTCTTTGGTCTGTTGCGAGCGGATCAGCTTTGCTCGAATTGATGCCTCGACAATGTGAGAGTTCCTCAGGTCCCCCACCCGAAACATCAGGCACATCTTGTTATCTCGCACCGATATGACAGCATTGTGTGAGAACATGAGGGTCTCGGCACGGTTCTTTGGCTGTGAAATCTTGACAAACATGCAGCCCACCATCATGGCATTAACAATGGAACCCAAGATGGCCTGCACCAAAAGCAGTATAATACCTTCAGGGCATTTTTCTGTGATTACACGATAACCATACCCAATGGTGGTCTCAGTTTCAATGGAGAAGAGGAAGGCTGAGACAAAACTATTGAGGTTCTCCACACAGGGGGTCCAGCCCTCCTCATCAGCATGCACTAGATCCCCACGGATGAGCGCGATCAGCCACCACAGAAACCCAAAGAAGAGCCAGTTGACTACATAGACCAATGTGAAAATAAAGAAACTAAGACGCCAGCGTAGGTCCACCAACGTAGTGAACAAGTCACTGAGGTAACGGTAGGTCTCTTGCACGTTCCCGTGATGAACGTTGCATTTGCCATCCTTTTGCACGTATCGCTGACGCGGCTTCTTTGCTGGGTCAGATATCAGGTGGGTTCGCTCTGTAGAGATCTGAGGCTCCCTCAGATGTTTGGGAAGCTTCTTCACCTATGTTGAGGAAAGAGAGAGAGAGAGTGCCAGAGTAAGGAAAAGAAAGCCTGTCAAAGAAAGTAGGCATGCAAAGACTGAGTGAAAGGAGTATTTTATCCACAACTAATATGTTAGGTATCATGTCCAGGATGATGTATGTGTTAGCCTTTACTGGAGTATATGACTTTCTATCAGCCTTTGCTAAACCACACTAGAGGCAATGGAGAGAAGGTAAATTAAATTAAGCGCAGTTATAAAGTCACTTTGTAGATGTCAGTGTATACACAGAGGGCAAAAAAGAAACAGAGAATAAGGACACAACAAGAACACAAGGACATCCAGGTCTTTGTCTATGTTGGCCCAGCTCCAACGAGGCAATCTGGCTCCACAACTGTGCCTTGCCTTCCTGCATGTCCCCTGTGTTCTTTTGCACTCTATGGAACATTTGCAACCTCAGACAGGAACGGAGCTTCCATCCCTCTTTAAAAAGACCCTTAGAAAGAGTGACGTGCGCCTAAAGAAACACCCTACTCTTATAGGCCTTATTGCAATGTTGCATGTTTTAGTTCATTTGTGGTTTGAAAATGCCACAATCTAGCTATAAATTCAAGCATAGATTGCAAAGAAATTATTGTTTTTAGACCTCCCGCTTAGACAAACAAATACAGAAAGACCAACATACACCAAACACCAAGGTTTAAGGCACCTTTTAGGACTCTTTCTTGAAACGCTAACACTGTCAGATCTCAGCTGGCAATTGACATGCATGGTGCTGAGACAAGTAAAACATTCCCTGTGCCCTCACCAGGAAAGTTACATCCTATTGTTGTTACAGTGGCTTCTCCTCTATTGTATCATAGGATGATCACTCTCGTAGTTTAGCTGGTGATCAACGCAGTCTAAGCCACAACAACGTCCTTGTAGTGCCTTTGATTGTAATCCCTACAAAATAAAATCTGCCAGATTTCTTTTTCCAAATAATTTTACTGTGTCAGCAGTTTTTTAACTGCTGTCCTGTTTATATGCACATTAGGTTACATCTACAAAGTATTGATTTTCTAGATATAGATTTGAAGTAATCAGTTTTTAAGGAACATTCTGACAGAGAAGAACTGAAAGACTATTCTTATTGATCTGCATGGCAATTAGTGGCTTGATGACAGTGCGTTCACTAAATGTCAATGGGCTCCCTTATTACAGACCACGCTCAGGGAAAGCGAATCAAATAGTCATCCAGAATGCAGTCAGCCCACGACTTTTAAGGGTAATCCTTTAAACTTTTTTTCTCCACTGACAAGAAGAGTTAAAGTATGACCTTGTTTTTTGAAATGTTAAATGCTACTACACAGCTCTTGAATGAAAGACAGACAAAACCTGCATACTCATTTCCACGCTCTGGACTGAGTTAATTAAGTGATAGATGAAGCCATCACAGGCAGTTCTGCCCAATCTCTGGCCTTTGTAATCAATACTGTCCCTGGGGGTGATGGCCCTTAGAAAAAAATTCATTAGCTGTCTCTACATGTTACTGGTAAGTAGTGGGGGTTTCTCTCAGTGAGCCCTTCTGGACAAGCTTGAGTAATCTGCACACGTTTCAATCAGCTTGGGAATTTGGGATGGATGACAATTCTACTAGTTATTGGGAATGGCTGTTTTTTTGCGCATTATCTTCACTGCCACAGTCCACAGTATTTATTTAATCTACTAAAGAACTGGTCAGCACATCTACTTTTTATAGTAACATCTTTATACCTTTCAAATTCACATAATTCTCTTAAGAGATCAGTCTGCTTTATTTTCAACACCATACCCATCCCTGCTAATCATTCTTATCTCTTTATATATCCTCCAACTACTTTTCATCCCCTGCTTTCCCAAAATGAGACCTCAGCCCCACACACTCTCATGTTGCCCCCCTAGTCTCTCAGATTTAGTCTTTCCCAGTTATTTAAAGTAAGTAATAAAGACTGGGCAAAATATAGTGGGTGTATTGTGGAAATACCTGTGCAGGGGTGACTCCTATCTCCATGTTGTGGTCCATTAGGACTCGAGAATCTCCTGCCATCCTCAGCTGGAGCTCACCTGTAAAAAATACATCATGATTTGTAATATTCTGAATGAGTTTCACTGATATGTGAAGTACAAGAATGGTCTTTTTGTGTACTGCTCATCAACGTTAAAATAAACCAATACAAAAAACCAATAAAGGTCATAGCTACAGTATGTTACTGACAGGGTACATATTGTATTGTATAAAGGTTTATCCATCGGGCTTTTCACATTTCAACCGCTAGCTTTTAATTACACATACGCTTTGAAAAGCACATACACTGTGCACAAGTATTGTGTTAACATATAGCATTCAGTTCTATCTGTTATTGGAGCTGACTTGGTCCCTGTACAACTGTAGCGAGTTGCAGTAAGACAGATTAATCCCCTGTGGGCTCTGGACTCTGCCAGAGATGACCTTTGTCACTGATTTTGTTCATAAGTTTTGTGTACATGATTTCTAGGCACAGGCACCTGGTGGAGGCTTTCTGGCTTGGTGTTCTCAGGATCTCGTCTCTGCTTTTCGTGGAAGATGTGGTCCTGTTGACCTCATAGAGCCATGACCTCCAGCTTCCACTGGGCCAGTTTGCAGCTGTATGCAAATTGTTAGGAAAGTGAAAAGCACCTCCAAATCTGAGGTAGTGGTTCTGAGCTGAAAAAGTGTAGGGTCCAGACTGGGGAGGAGTTGCTGGTTTCTAGATTGGGGCTCATTCATTCAGGAGGTACTCAGAGTAGAGATGCCACATTGAAAGGAGCCAGTTTGGGCATCTGACTAGGATACCTGCTGGACCTCTTATAAGGTGAGGTGTTTTGAGCACTCCAAACATCTTGCCTTAAGAGTACACACTTAGGAGATCCTATGACTCAGCTTGCTTGGGAGGCAGTGGCTGTATAGAAAGTCTGGGCTTGTCTGCTCAGACTGCTTTGAAATTGCATGAATTTGTCAATATGTCACTATTTACCAGATGCTTTAATAAGAAGTCACAGAAAGGTATAAAAAGGTTAAAAAGGTCAAATGATTGCAATTGGAATTGTTGCAATATATATTTTTAAAAAGTCTGTACAAAGATTTTTTTTTCATGCAAGCAGTTCCAGGGATGTGGATGTGTGTGGGAAATTGTTATATGTTAATGTTATGAATGTAAAGCAAAAGCAATCTAAATTTTGAGTAAAAAATGCAATCACAAAATTGCTTCCTTTTTTACAGATGTTCAACTGCTTGATAACACAAATATCTAATCAGCCAATCACAAAGCAGAAGCTCAGTGCATTTAGGGACATGGTAAAGATGACCTACTGAAGTTTAAACAGAGTGTCAGAATGAGGGGAAAAAAGGTGATTCAAGTGACTTTGAACATTGCATGGTTGCTGGTGCCAGGCTGGCTGGTTTGAGTATTCCACAAACGGCTCATTTACTGGGATTTTCCCACACAACCATCCCTAGATGTTGGACAATGGTCCGAAAAAGAGAAAATATCCAGCGAGCTTCAGTTCTCTGGGCAGTTTGCAGAAGAGCATCTCTGAATGCACAACATGTTCAGCCTTGAAGCAGATGGTCTACAACAGCAGACGACACACATGCCAGCAGCAGAAGACCACACAGGCCCCACTCATGCAAGCTGAGAGCAAGAAACAGGAGATTCACAATATGCTTGTTCAGCTGATGGAGAAAAGCAGCAACTGTTTGATGCTAACATGTCAATATGGGCCAATTCTCTGAGCAATTTTTTTCCAGCACCTTGTCGATGCCATGAATAAAGTGGCTGTGAGTGTATTTTTGTTAGCCTTTATCACTGAGAACATATCCCTATGTAGTCATTAGTATTTAGCTCAGAACACTTGCTGTACTGTATTGCAGCCAACCAGAGCTAGCATGATGGCTGTACTCTGCTAGTTTTGCTAATGAGCAAAGCATGTTGCCAAACAAGAACACTGAAAATGTCAAAACGTTCGCTGACACTGTAGTTTAATTGTTTTACCAATAACTGTACTGGCAATGCAGCATCTGCATGTAGCAAGTCAAGCGTAGCTATTTTTCATGGTTATGTTTTGGTACACACAGCACAGGGAACATTTGAGGTCAAGGCTGAATCACAAAACAGGATGTGAGCATTTGTTACATAAACTTAACCACACGTGGGACTGAGGATGTCAACTTTGAGGTACTGAAAAGAACATTTCCATGAATTTCATTTCCTTTAAAATGTGTTGAACAATGCAAATCATTTTTTTGCGAGGGGGGGGGGGGCAGCATCTGAACAACCCGTGGAAGATCGGTCACTTTGTTTCCAGTTCAGACTCATACTGAAGTAAATATTAAACATTTCACTAGGACCACCCTGCCAAACAAGAGCAAGGGATTAGCTGACCACATCACGTGGGCGCTGGGAGATGACCCAGTGCCCAGTGCTGATAAATTTGCCTGGACGATGAGGCTCAGCTGCACATTTTATTTTAATGATGTCATTTTCCCAAAGAGCAGGGTCCTCATCATCATCGTTGCCAGTTCTTCTGACTGCATGTGCCCACTTGCACACACAGCTCTCTCCGTAAAACACACACACACACACATACACACAGCTTTCAGTCTATTCATCATCCTTCCCATTAAAGGCAGCGATTATTTTATTAATCAGTTAGTGGCAGAGAAGTAAATGCACTCAGTTGTTTCCTTTACGTTCAATCTAATATAAAATGAGTATACGTATTACCTTTGTGGTTGTTTTTAGCTCAGCTACACAACTGGAGCCAGCTGGTGATGTGCTGTGACAGTCTCCACTACAGTGTGATGGGATTTTAAAGCATTTTTCTCTGCTCTTGAGTTGTATGACAAAACAGGTATTTTTAAACATCTGTTAAGCGAGGTCCAAAGTGACAGGAAAAGTAGAAAGAGAACACTTTTAATGTCTCCTGAATGATGTGGGATTTAATTACTGCCACTGCTATAATTTTAGAGGAAAGTGGTGTGTGTGTGTGTGTGCGCGAGAGTCCTAGGGGTTTCAGATAAAGGCCTAATTTTGGAAGCAATCTTACTACCCCTTCGGAACACCACAAGAGGCAATTAATTTATAGAACCCCTGGGTGTTGTTTGAAAATCAGATACTTTTAATTTGCTAAAAGAACAAGGGATACACAGGGCCTCGTAACAAACCGAGCAAAAGAGCAGTAAATTATGTTTGTGGCTTGTTCCTGACCTTAACAACACCTGACATTTCTTTGTCATCTGTCTTTGATGTTACTCTATTTGATCACTGACAAACGAGGGGAGGGAATACAAAAGCGAGCACGGGGAAGTGAGAGGACCACGTCACAAATCATATCCACACAGGAATGTAGTGTTGACAATGATCGTCCAAAGCAAAGGGCAGAGCGACGTGACAGGCATCTGAGTGGAGAAAACACAGATAGACGGACGGACGGACAGACAGGCAGCCGAGGCATGCGCAAAGTTTCCAGCAAAACTGGCTGAATGCATTGCAGGGGTTGCAAGGTCTCACTTTCTGACTCATTTTAGGTTCTGTCATGAATTAAACATGATTCCCTGGAGATTTGTGAACTCCAGACCTGTGTGTGCTTTCAGCAAGGCTGTAATTGCAGTGTCTGTTCGCAGTTGCAGATTCAACAAGCCCGAATGAGAAGTGTTCGAAATGGATACCAGCTGGGGCGTTTTATCTCAGCGTTTTAAGAGGGTAACAAGCATTTATCTTGTTACCAGGAGAGTGACAGGATGCTTTGGCTGAATTGTGTTTGTGTCCTGATAACAAGAGCACTCATCTATTGTGTTTAAAGCCAAGAGGTACTAGTAAACCAGGGAACTTGCTTCCTAAGGGATATCTACACTACATATATTTCCCTTATTTGCTGACACGGCATGCTATAAACAATTATCCGTACGGAGCACAGCAAAATGTGCTTTGTTCTGCTTCTAACCTGTGGCAAGCGCTATAATTTTCCCTCAGGGGCTGAATGGTACTGAATAGCACTTGCTTTGTGATTTAATTTTCTACATTTTCTTGAACTTCAGAAACTTGTATTGTCAGCTTTGTGAAGAAAGAGCGGGTTTGTGATTGAGCCAAGAGAGTTTTTTTTTATTTTTTTTTATCAGTACTAATCACTGCCACACAAATAAAGCCCTTGAATCAGATCCATTTTCTGAATTATAATTCTTACTTAACATAATTGTAAACTGTTTGGCTCATTAAATTACCATTAATTATTTTATTTCCCATTATGTGGACATAGTGTTTTTATTGGCTGTACGGAGACCTTATTTCCTGTCGGAAAGCTTCACTGATGTGTTTGTTTTGCAAATTCTGACGATGCTGCTTGCCGCAATCATGAATAACTTTTCAGGACCCAAAACGAAAAAGAAAAAAAAAATCAGCAGTATTTTTAATACAAATAAAAATGTATTTTTAGTGACTGCAGCCTCGACTTTCAGCTGACAGTGGTGCTTGTTTTCACCATTCCTCGTTGACCCTTCTGCTAAGCATGACGGGGTTACAAATGGAAGCAAGATGCAGCAAACACAGCAGTATCCTTTAGTTTACAGTAAAAAATTTGACTATTAGTGGGCACTCGGCCATAGATTTTTGAGTTCATGGTTGGCTGTTTTTTGTTGTTTCATCAAAAAAAAAAAATGGTGCTGATACTGAAGAAAAAGAACAACAACAAAAAAAACTAGGCTGAAGATAAAGAATGAGAGAAAAGAGAGAATTAAAAGAGAAACGAAAGGCAGATGTAGCAAATTTTGTGAAAATGATTTTCAGGATTATTTTCAGGATTATTAAGACATCAACTAGATTTGCCAATCCCTCTATGTGATAGATATCCACACTAGTAGAGTCGTTCCAGCTTATCTTGTTTTACGATGGCCATAGAAGCACAAGAACTTTCTATTTCCTTGATTGTCCACGCTTCCCCACTCCTCCCCTTCAGTCATGGTTGCTGGGCCTGTCATGATTATCCAAGGCTGGCTAAGACTGGCCCATAAAATAACATGGCTTCATCCCTATCTCTGCTAACTTATGACACTTTGAGGTCGGGCGGGTCAAATGACTAAAAATGTCCCCAGCTAGTTTTGCTCCAGGGCCTGCAAACACACACACTCATTCAGACGCACACACAGATTTTCCCATTACGCCCTATAGTGAGCTGAGTGTATCCAGTTGTGTCCTTCCTGTGAATGACCTTCTCTGGAGTGACACTGTTGCAATAAGACATTCACACTGGAGAAGCAATTTTCCTAATGATATGTCTGTCTCGCACTCTCTCTCGCATACACATCCCTCATTCAGTCTTTTCTTTACAATACATTTTACACAAATTATTTATTTATTTTTTTTAAGTATAGCTGGTTAAGCCAAAAATGTCTTTCAGGATGTCGGTCTTCCACTAATATGAACATGTTTTAAAAAAAAGAGAGATGGCCATTTCACATTGCTGCTGAAGTGGAAGTCAATGGGATTAAAACCCAACACCTACTGGAGCCAAATAGCACCCTCTTCAACCATGCTGGCCTGAAGTGTGAGAGACGGGATGGAAAGAGAAGTGAGATGTGTGAGGCTGAGAGGTGGATATGCTCCCTAACACCCCATTTCTTCTTCTGAGCAATCTATAAATGAAACCTACTGATACAAATCGTCCACATCAGACTTAACCCTACTATACTGCATTATAGATTAATGAGCATGAGCATGTTGCTCATTAATCTTCTGCCTCACCGAACTGTAGAGGACAGAAAAGCAGGGAAAGATGAGGGGAAGGAAGGCCGTGAATGCGGTTGGGTGGGGCTGCAGAGCCAGGGAGTGCATGGAGAATGGTGGAGGAGCCAAAGGTCATGATCTTGATTAGAATTCATGACATGCTTCACTGTGTCCCCGTGCTTGTCCCTTTGAGGATGCTCCTTCTCTATAGTCAGCACATACTAAGTCAGAATAAAATGAGATTATGATCCATCAGCTACATGATAAAAAAAAAAAAAAAACATATCCAGTGTGTTGCACTGCTCTGCTCAATGCAGAGTAACGCAGCCTCTGCTCACTTCATTTTTAGCGGAGGTGCCCTTCAGTGAAAAGCTCAAACCTCTGTTACTAGCAGTAGATCACATGTTGTGAGTGAGACAATCTACCTAAATGTGAAGCAAGTTAATGTAAAAAAGCTGAGCAATCTTGAAAACAGTCTTTCAAAAGATGTCGAATTTTTAAAAAAAACATGCCGCTCCACAGGCCTTAACAATGCACCACTCTTGAATCTGTTTATGAATGGTAAATACACTGGGACATTGTGACTGTCCATCATCGTCCTCTCATGAGTGATGGATGTACACATCCCATGCATAAAACCTGATTAAAACCACAATGATCTGATAGAGTGGAGCCCGGATGTGTTTTCATTTTCATCCTTTTTTTTGAATGCTCAAAATTACATATGAGCAGTATGTGTCCTGTTGTGTGTAAAGCTATATTTGTCACGATGCGGATTAATGTGTATTGTTCTTGAAAAAAAGTGCTTACACAATATGTATCAGTGCGCACTGTGAATTTAGTCAATCTGTCATTTTGTCTGCAAATAATATTCACGGGCATTTGTTATACTGGCCAAACAAAATAGCAGATCGGTGTGTTTCAAACTAAACAATAACCAAATCTGCTAGCATGTCTGAACAGGGGTATTTACAAGTACATGCACTGTATAAATGTCCCACAATGAAATTGCCCTTGTGTGATTTAGTTAACTGGCCTGACCTGAACTGTTATCAACTGGATATGAGACATCAATGCACGTCTCCCACTGTCTGCAATGCTTAACAAAGGCGGTCTTGTGCACAGTGCAAGTATCCTCGCTTATTAAAACCATTCACTAATCCAAAAAAAGGCTAAGTTAGAAGTAAGAGACACTGCAAAACTAACCTGCTGCTGGCAGAAAGGAGCATGACCCCTTATGAGCATGTCCATTTAATTTAGAACTGCGACAAATTTTCACATTTGTCAAAATGCAGTCTCTGATAGATTACACTTTATACTCCTACTGCTAAAGTGGAAGCTTTACACCATGAATTTTTAATCCTCCCAAACCACCTGGACAGAATATGTTGCTGGTAAGCACACTGAAAAATGTTTAATTCAATTCAATTTTAGCAGCCTAACTAAGTCACCTGATCCAGCCCTAACTATAAGCTTTATCAAAAAATGAAAGTTTTAAGGTTAATCTTTAAAATAGAGAGGGTGTCTGTCTCTCACATTGAAGGACATATCCTGCTCAAAAATGACTCCAAGATTTCTCACAGTGTTGCTGGAGGCCAAGGTAATGACATCCAGTGTAAGTATCTGGTTAGACACCACATTTCTAAGATTTGTGGGACCGAGTAAAAGAACTTCAGTTTTATCTGAATTTAGAAGCAGGAAACTAGAGGTCATCCAGGCCTTTATGGCTTTAAGGCATTCCTGCAGGTTAACTAATTGATGTGTGTCATCTGGCTTCATGGATAGATAAAGCTGAGTATCATCTGCATAAAAATGAAAATGGATGCAATGTTTTCTAATAATACTGCCTAAGGGAAAGCAAATGTTAGAGGAAAGTATCCTGAAACAACCAACCATTTTTATCTTGTTGCCAATTTTAAACATACAGAACACAGCTGCACGAGAGCTACAAGATCCAGAAAGCTGTTTTTTTTCCCCTATTCATAATATAATAGTGTACATATACTTTCATATTCTTTTGTGTTAGAATAGGTGTGCTGGACAAACAGACAACCACAGAACAAAGCGGTGATCCCTGGAGCAGTCATCTCATTACCAAACACAAGGTGAAGGTTTATTTGTGTTGTGTGTAGGCTGGAGCAGCAGCAGCAGCCTCGTGCACTCTATCAACTTTATGTGTGACAAGACTACAGAGGAAATACATGCACTGTGAAGTTGCAGCTGAAGCAGAGAGTGTGCCATGCTATAAATCTGCTGCATAAACATTGTAGGTGCCACAGTGGACAAGCATCAATTTCCATTGGCTATAGATTTATGAGGGCATAAACAGAGTGGAGGCTTTTCCTCAGTGAAAAACTGGATTATTTAAGAAATCGTATTCAGCACATCTGTTTCATGCAAGTAACGCAAGGATTGGATTGCTTTCGCTTACGCCTCACAAAGTGGCAAAGCTATGAATTATACACATTAGCTTTTCAAGAGTGCAAACTGGAACTAAAGGATAATTTATAGATGGCAACTAGTTCAGCAGGGCTGCATAAATAAGGGATCTTTATGTAGAGCTATCAAAAATAAGACACTGTAATTCTGAGCTGCACTCGGAGATGGATGCACATTTTCCAGGGCTCTTGATACCAAGAAAAGACGCAAAAAGGAAAAGACAGACAGTCAAAATCTTCACGGCTCGCTAATCTCTTGACACATGTGTGCCACTGTGGTATTAGAGAATTGCGGCTGTGGTTTTCTCCACATCCCACTGAGACATACAGTCTTAACAAAATAAACACATCCAATTAATTATTCGCAGTGTCTTGGGTTTTGCGAGTCTCTTTAGATCCCGCTGAGCCTTACATCTGCCCTTTGCCCTGTTTTGCTCGCTTGTTAGGGAGATCGAAGCATGGACTTAGCAGGCGGGAGAATGAGGTGCACAGCCATGAATTACAGCTGCGATGATAGTCCTATAAGGTCGAAAGGCTACCTATCAAAAAGCATTACATCACATCAGTTCACACTTTCCCTTTGCAGTCTTGAAATAGCAAATCAGGGTTCAACCAGCTGCGAGGAGGGTCACGGTGAATTACTGTGATTCAAAGTACCTTAAAGTGTGGCAAATGAGCAGGTTTGTTTGCAAAGCCTGCATTAAGAAATCACTCTGGGCTTTCCCTTCTCTGGGTCTGAGTTTGAGTGATGTGTAAAAATGTGGTTAATGATTAGAGCAGAGACGGCTTCCACTTTAGTATTCCTCCACATTAAAAAATCATGATTGAGTCTGCACATTGCCTTGATACTGTCTTCTTGATACTCCTCGATGAGACAATACCAGACAGGGCGCTTTAGAGATCAATTAATGAGGCTGTTAAGCCCACTGCAATGTCATCAAAGTTTTACAGCAGCAACTCCCTCACAGAGTCCACCGTAGAGTAGGGGAGAAAAAAAAGTGGGGTAACATTAAAGAAAGCAGCTGTATAATCCCCAGACCAGAGAGAGAGAGTTTCAAGGGAATCAATAGATTTTTTTTTTTTTTACCTTAATACTTTTGATGCAGTCTGCAATATTCATGCCAGCAGCCATCACAACCCCGTGTCATTTGCTTCATTTCCAACTTTTATTGAATGTAAAAAGAAAAACATGCAGAGCCCCAACATGCTGCGCTGTGTGCGGATGTACAAGACCCCCCCCCCCCCCCCACCACACGCACACGATCACACTTACAGTAACACACAGATGCACATTCACTTTAGGTTTGCTGCTGCTGCGCTTGTAAAACTCCTGCATTGTACTGAGAGAACTACAGCACGGTGCCCACATAGGCACAAACAGCAGGAGTGTTGACAGGCTTTTCTCTGCTTGCGTCAGAGATTTTCAATGCCTTTTTGATTACCCTGCCCCCTGCAATGAGGGAATGCATAGTGATGATCTATGTATCGCTGCAGTGACATAAGATGAAGGGGGGGGGGGGGGGCAAGATGTGGTGATGAAGGTTATTGCCAAAGTAGGAGGGCATTCCAGACTCTTTCCACCAACACTTTCCTTTTCCTGCTCTCTGTCTCTTGAATTAGCTCACATCTTCTCTTTCTACCTGCCATTGCGTTTCTGTTTCTAAATAGCTGATTCTCATAGTTTTGTATTTATACTGATGCAGACTTTTTGTGAATTCTCAAATCAATGCAGTGCCGGTCACAGTCAAACTGAGGCAAGGCAGCTTGGACGTGGTGCCACGGTCGTATCATGCATCAGTGGCTTTAAAAGCCTCCCCTCTCCTCTTTTGCCATCCTCTCCCTGTCTCTTCCTCTGCTTTTTTTCTCCATCGGCGGTGAATGAGGCTTACCTTCAGGTCTCTGCAGGAGTAGCTGGCAGGCTCCCTCCGAGGCATTTCACAGCGGCTCTTCTCCCTAGGACTGCACACTCCTTTCCTGGCTTTGTTCAATAAACAACAGCCCTCCTGCCTCCCTCCTGCCACCCAGCTCCTTCTGCTCTTCACCACTCTCTATCTATTCCTGTGTGAGAGGGGGGTCTGTCGGTGCATGTGTGTGAGGGAAAGAGGGAGAGAGAGAGAGAGAGAGAGAGAGAGAGAGAGAGAGGTAGAGTGGATGCGAGAAGAGATGGGAAAGATATTAATGTGCGCACGTTTTCTCTTGAATTTTCCCGTCTTCTCACTTCCACAGAGATTGTACTTCTTGTCTCTCAGGATTTGTCCTTTATAAGAGTGTATGTGTTTATGTCTATTTGCGCAGAGCATCAGTGTGCGTGTGTGATTTTGTTTGTATATGTATGTGTGAGCGTGTATATACATCTACCACATGGTACCGTTTTATCTGCTGCAAAGGCAGAGAGAAATATGCTCAGAAAAGTCAAGTACAGTGAGAGGGAGGCAAAGTCAGATGAGAGAGAGAGTTTGTGTGTGTGTGTGTGGGTGCTTGTGTGTTTGTTGGGGCTGCAGACAGGGAAAGAGCAGTGGTGTACAGAAGTGTGGTATAATCAATTGCTCTAAAACTGCAGTTGAAGAAACACCCCAAGGGGCTGAGAGAGATAAAGTGGAAACAGAGGAGACTGCATATAAAAAATAGCCAGAGCAAGACGGGGAAAAAAAGAGCTGAAGAGGAAGAAAGGAACAAAGACATATAAGACAAAAATGAAGGATGTGTTAAAAGGGTGAACAAGACCTTTTGACCAAGAATTTCAGTTTACAAGTTACATAAGTCCTAATGTAGAGTAAAAAATACCTCTTGCACATAAAATCTAACCTGAAACTAGTATAACCGCTCATGCAGTCACCTTTCAGTGTGCTGGTGGGGCAGTGATCAATATGCAGTTAATTCAAACACATCTGTGTGCTTATTTATTAATCATATTTTAAATTTTATTCACTTGGGCAATATGTGCACAAAAATGGATATACATTAGACTGCGGGGAGAGACGTGGATGCTTGACACTGAGCTGTTATTAGCATGACATGGAGAAAATTGAATGTAGACTCCACTTAACAGAGGAGGAGTAATGAGAATGAGAGCGAAGAGAAAGAAAGATAAGGAGATGATGATAAGTAGGGGAGGAGCAACAGAAGCAGCTATTACCAGAAAGGCTCTTCGCTTACATCCCACACTGAGTTTGGGAGGAGATTTATGACTCTGCAGGCCCCCCTTTTTGTTCCTGCACGTCACCCGCTGCCCACCACCAGGACAGACTTCTTTTTTTCCAGCCTTCACTAACAGGGGAAGCGATGACAGCGGATTATGGAACATCAAGAAGCGAAGCCGCAATAACGAGGAGTTTGGGATTTGGCCGAGGGTTGAGCTCTGGACGGTGCTCAGACTGCTCCCGAGGTAGCAGTGCAAATCTCAGCGGTGATAATGAAATGTTGGTGATCTTAATTGTAATAATTCAGGTCTTTCTGCAACAGCTGCGCGGATCCCGGGTGTGGATGAGCCCCGCGTGGCTCAGAGTTGTTCAGATCTGGGGCATGTTTAATTATTTCCCCTCCCGAGGTTACACTGCTATTGATCAAAGCTGAGCCCCCTCCACCTTATTACCTCTCCACTTCATGCTGTGGAGAAATCCATTCAGTTGACTGTACACGTATCACATTAAGCACACATCATACATTAATAAAGCTTCCTGGCACATTTTGCTATTACAAGTGCTTGGAGGAAACCTGTGTATGTTGTACAACCATTTGCATAATGCTTAAGGGGTGCACGGCATAATAGGCTCTTTGTTATTCCTGTAATAGATAATCCATTAGAAGCATGAAATGCTATTATCCCGCTAAGGTGAACTGCAGGATAAAGAAGCATAACACAAATATTGTAAAGTGTTATGTATGCTCTGAGTCTTATTTAGTATTCATCAGTGCAGAAATTTCCATATGAACTAAAATAAGTGATATCTCCTCCTGTCAATGCAGGCATGTGCTATTCTTGATATCCTTCACACAGAATGAAAAATATATGAGCACTGCAAACACTGTGTAAGTCGCAGCTTAAATCTTTACAAATAGCAGAGATTGCAAAAGGGAAATGCATGATTATAGAGATGCTTCTGCATCGTAGGTCAGTAAAATGCAGCCAGCAGACGATGGTGCATGTCAGTACATAGATATCCGGTGAAGTAATAATAATTCCAGAGGAAGTGAGGAAATAGGAAAGAATTTTCCCTTGCATATAGTGAGGTGGATGGAAGTGCCATTTTTCTTTTATACTTTCAGTGCCTCCTTGGCACCCCCATCCCCCCATCTCCATCCTCACTTTCCCACCAACTCTCCCTTCGGCTCCATCCCTCTCACACTTCTCCCACCTCCTCCTAGGCTTCATTAGCTCTGATTGATCCTCTTGTCAGAGCTTATGGCACAACGATGAAGTGCATTGTTACCATCAACCCAGAACGCAGCAGGAATGAAAAATCAGAGGCCAGCCATGAAAAATGTAGCACTAGAAGGGCATAATACAGAGCACTGAATAGTTTAGTGGAAATTCTGAACTTTGAAGCTTGAAGCTGCTCTGAGGTTTACTGCTATTTGGTCACATACTATATGGACAAAAGTACTGGGCCACCTGCAGGAGCTGCTCAGCCATGGAAACCTATGCTATGAAGCTCCAAGTGCACACAGTTTCTGTTAATGCCAGAGGAGGTTTGGAACTCTGCAGTTATTGAGTCAGCAGTGTTGGTGACTTTTACACGCTATGTGTCTCGGCACTCTGCAACCCCGTTCTGTAAAACTACATCTGCCACTTCATTGGCTGAGTTTCTTCCTAAACTCTTCCACTTTGCAATAGTCCTGCTTACAGCTGATCATGGAATATCTAGGAGTGGTTGCATTGCAGCAATAGTATCCCGTTACAGTACCGGGCTCAAATTCAGCGAGCTCTTTAGAACGACCCATTCTTTCACAAATGTTTGTAAAGGCAGGCTGCATGGCCAGGTGCTTGGTTTTCCACACCTGTGGCAATGGGACTGAAAACATCTGAGTTCAGAGATTAACATGGCCCAATACTTTCATCCATATAGTGTATCTAAAACACCTCAACCAAGTGTCTGTTTTGCATTGCACAAAGAGCAAAGCTGCAGGCCAGAATTTAATATCATGGGAAATGCGTGGAGAAGAAAGATCGGCTTGGAATGAAAAATGTGTAAATTATTAAACGATCTGTGCTGCTAAAGCTTACATGTAAATAAATTCACCATGCTCAACATGGGACGCTAACGTTATGGAATACGTACATCTTTCAGCACTTAAGTTGTGAATAATATGAATGTGAAGTCCAAATCAGCACACTGTGCTTTTTTGTGTGTGAATCATTTAGAAATAGCGAACACGTTGGAATAGTTTACCTATATCACTAATGGGGAGAGTTGCCACCATTAAAATGATGATTTTACCAAAAGTTAATTATCTATTTTCGCTGATCCCTAGTAAACCTTCTGTTGCTTGGTTTAAAACATTGGACTCAAATATCTCAAAATTTCTATGGAAAAACAAACCATCACGAATTAGTTTGAAAACTGTACAAAAACCAAAACACTGTGGCGGTTTAGAACTACCAAAGTTTTATTTCTATTTCTTAGGGTGTAGATTGCAGTACATCTCAAA
>JAVDPK010000318.1:321426-342926 GCA_034780415.1 Cichlasoma orientale | reverse complement strand
ATACAATGCATATATGAAGTAGCAGAGATCCCTTTTAGTTGATAATGCTTGTGAAACATGAACATTAGATTAGAATTCAAATTTCTTTATGCTACAAATCACATTTCCTTTCAATTTTTTCTTTGAATGTTATAACTCTTCAAAAGAAATCACCTGTGGATAATAATACTGTCTGTATCATTTTGCATAAAATACCTGAAAAGCTGTAATTTGGCATGAAACGTGACTGACAATGGACACAATCCATCACGATCACATGCTGCATATATAGTAAAGGAATCCCTGGCCATTGGTTTATCATTCAAGCGGCATTCTTGGTTTTGGGAATATAAGAAAATATTGTTTACAACTAATGGCACTTAGGATTTTATAACCAAATTAAGAAATAATAACAATAAAGAGAAAACAAAGATGGTAACGTGTATTGCCCAAATGTACAGATATAAAAACGCTTAAAAGGCTTAACAAACTACCTAGCAGAAATGGACTTAAAAGTTTTGCATTTTTGACCGAGGTCAACTCGTGTATTAATTTTCTTGACTTTTTATACTGTGTCACATATGAAAATAACTCTGCATAATTTATACAGTAAGTTGCTTTAATGCCTAGTTGACTGATGCTTATAAAATAATAAAAAATAGGTCTGACAAACGCACAGCGCTTGCGAATCTGAGGATTTCTTCGCTTCATCTCGTCATACTTTATCGGATTTGTTCTTTGATAAACCACTAAGTCCCAAGTAATTTATGTTCAAGTGTCCATTTTCAGTTACATTAAAGGAATACTTCCGATATTAACAGCTTTGAACACCTGAAGATGGATATGTACTCTTATATTATGGTTGTGAAATCCTGACTTGAGATTCATGTGCATTTAGCTGGGCTTTAAGATCAGTGAGAAACTAACATTCAGACACACATGTTACTCTCAAATTAGGATCCAGCCCTGGTTAAAAAAAAAAAAAAAATGCAACTTAACTGTCTATCAACATGACTTAATGCATAGCCGCATCTCTGTGCCGACCTATATGGTCGTGACTGGCCTACAAAGAATAAAGAGACACCACGGCAGCCTTTACTGTCAGAGTCCACTTCAAAATCAAAAATTGTCAGATTTGTGGTGTGATAATTCACTGCGTGCACTTTAAGATGAAGTGCTGTCTCATCTTTAATGAACAGACAAAAATATGGTTAAAAATCAGCAGTTAAAGTGTGGCAGGACTTTCAGGACAGCACATATTCAAAATAGAAGAATATTTAATACAATTTGGATAGAAAATAAATAGCCACCAAATGGCAGTTGATAACATCTACACATCAACACGACCACATCTGCAAAAAGGCACGTTCATGTTCTATAGTCATGATCTCAAGTGTGAAGGAATCAATTTTTTTTTTCCATCAAATGTCCTTAAAAAAAATGAATACTTCTGACAAATTTTGATTTTTGCCAAAGGGTATCCCCTTTAAAAATTTCACAAACCAGAAGGCATTCACATTAATACTGACGTGGTCGAGCAACAACACATCTGGCAATGGCACGGCTGAAATGTAAAAACATGGCAAAAGTCTAATAACCTAACGCGTGGCCCCACTGAGAAACATCTGAACTAGGTTGAATTATTGTCACAAATTACTGCAATTATATCTTGACTCAGCTTTCCCAGCCCAATTGAGTGAACACTTAGCCCATCTCAAGCTCCGCAAACAACACAACAGAAAACATTTTAAGCAACTGAGTTGACCCAAGTCAGCAAAACATACAGCGCTTCCCTCTACTGCATTCAACTCTTCTCTAGCCTTCCAGTTTGGAGGATAAGTTAAATGGCATAGTGAATGGCATATTCCAGTTGCCAAATTTTATTCAGTGCTGAGAAAAGTCCACCTCAATGAGAGCTCCTTCTTGTCCAGCGAATTCCAGAAGACTCTCTACATATACACACGCACACACACAGAGACATGCACAAACACACGCACACGCACACACACACACACACACACACGTGAAAACATGCAGATTAACAGACCAAAATAATAAACAATCAAAACAGAAGGCTAGATGTAGTGGGAATAAAAAATCCTGAAAAGGCTTTGGATGAATGGAAAAGGCAGATGCTTTACAGGACAAGTTACATACTGAGAAGGATGTTTATTGAGACCCATAAGTCATAGGCCCATGTCTGGTACTGGGGTGAGGAGGAGGCAGACAGACTTGGGGGTTATCTCCTGTCTTCGGGCTTTGGTTTAGGGAGCTTTTTAAACACTTACTAGCAGTTACTATAGGTGCTTTCAGGAGGATGGGAAAGGCACATTAGAACTCATATGCAGGTCTGTAAAACATAAAAAAAAAACCCAAAAAACAAAAATAAACAAAACAAAAACAAGAACAACAAAAAAAAGGACAGTTGCTAGTCATTTAAAGGTAAGTAGTATTCCATTTTTGGACCATAGCATCCAGTTGTTTATATAATCATACAAAAAACAAACAAAAAAAACTCCTTCAGTTTAATCATCCTTCATTTTTGATCAAATTTCTTCAGAGGTCAAAATACCTCTATCTATTCAGTCTTCATTGGTTTGGCGTCATTGAGAGTGCAGGTCAGCAAATGTTGTGGGATAGGAGAGATTCAAGGGTGGTAAATGGTCAGAAAGGGTGGTTTTAATAATAACTGCCAAGGTGGGATGGCACATGCGTGTTAGGATGGCGAGGGACATTTGGGTTGGGGTAGATGCCTGCAGTGGGCGAGCTCCAGTACTGAGCAGTGGGTCCAAAGAAATTGGAGGAGGTGACTGGCATGGATGGAGGGTGCGGGGATACGAAGTTAACCTTCTGCTGGTGGGCGTGGTAGGAAGGCACATAGGCTAGGTCCGAGGGGTATTTATACATAGAGGACTCGGTCGGGTGCGGTTGCAGCGCCTGAGCAATGCCATGGAAGTCGAACTTGTAGGCATAGCGTTTGCCGTGCACCTTGGTCATGATATTTTTGTCATAGTAGTAGCGCAGCGCACGGCTCAGCTTATCGTAGTTCATGTTGGGCTTGCTCTTGCGCTCGCCCCAGCGTCGCGCCACCTCATCCGGATCTGTCATCTTGAACTCGCCGTTGGTGCCTTCCCAGGTGATGCAGCCCGCGTTGGCACTGTCAGACAAGAGCTCCAGGAGGAACTGCCACAGCTGGATCTGACCTGAACCTGTTGGTGCACACAAAAACAAACGTTCAGGCACAGATACTTTCTCATCCGACTGGGAGCACAGATAGATACAGAGAGCAGTGTTAAAGTCTTTTTTGGGAAACTGTGTTTTGACAGCTGATGAATGATAAAGAACTAACTATGCTGAGAGACTTACCTGGGTTGGCTAGGCGACTACTGGTGGGACCCAGAATCTGGTAAGGATCTGTGGGCAAATATCACATGACATGAAAGACATAACACAACATATATATAAATATATACATATATATATGAGCATTACATGGTAAAGTTGTGAGCAGAGGAAACAATTACACTTGTTGTGTAAACGTGAGTAAACACTTTGCTTAAGGCTGGAAGATTTAAAGAGAAGCTTTAGTACAATCAAACAAGCAAACACAAAGAGCACAAATGTCAGGATATGAGAATAGAAAATACAGTTCTATTATAAACAAAGCGTAATCTTGACTAAGAGTAACCTGTCTGAGCTAATAACAGAAACAGGAAAAAAAAATCTGTCAGAACAACTGGAAAAAAAGAGAAGCTAATGAATCACATTTGAGTCTGTGCTTATACTAAGTAGGTCGCGAAAGACACCAAGGAAGCCAGTACCTGGTTGAGCTCTGGGCTGCTCATTGGACTTGGTAACATTTTGAGTGACCACTGGTGAGCCTGCAGAGACAAATGTAATAAATGGAGAACGAGAAAGAGAGAGATACATAAAAAAGCTGAGGGAAAATATCAGTAGGGGTAGCTGCAGATAACCAAGCTACACATCTTAAAATTATGTCAGCAGTGGTCCAAAGTAAATAAGGCAGTAGCTGGTGGTTGGACTGGCTTCTTTTGCCCGTGTGTAATGTTTAGGAGGCCGTCCCACACGTCTAGACTCTGTGGATTCTGGAACGGCCCCTAGCGTGCTGCAGAGTTGCATTAAAGGGTATTTGCAAATTATTTAACCTCCGCCGCATAACAAATGATTAGGTTCACCACGATTGGGGGGGGGGGGGGGGGGTCAAATGTTTACTTATCAGTACCGTTCAGTGAAAAATATAAATAGATCTACTGATGATTCTGTGTCCTCACCTTTGCCACTGTGCATGTTGTTGGACCACCCTGTCCGCCGTACAGCATCATACGAAGGGTCTAACAAAGACAGAAAGAAAGACAAAGTTTAAAGAAATAGTTTATGGCTACTTTTTTTTTTTTAACAGGCTAAGTACAATTCATAAAATACCATTGTGCGTGAGCCAATTCCAACAATTACCGAAGGCCAACAGTTAGGGCATTAATAAATCCATCAAAACATCGTTAAAATGTTCTTCACAGGATATCTGGACATGGTAATGTGGTTTTGTTTGGCTTGCTGTGGTGGTTGAAATGTAGATGGCACAATCTTTTACAGAAAATACAGTTGGTTAAACAGCTTGCAACACCCCAACCACAAATGAAAGGGACTGATGCAAATTAACGTACAACAGAGACACACACAAAGACAATACACGCACACGATCTCCACTATCGTCCCCTCTTCCCACACATGCGGCTTTCATGAAACCTTGACAAACAGCCAAACTGGCCCGGTTTCCATGGGTTCTACCTGCTGTGTGTATCTGTGGTTCAAACTCACTGAGTGTGAAGCTGGACGGCTTCCAGGAACAATCAATCACTCTGACACAAACAGATAAAACAGAGGCTGCACCTTTCCTCTGGCAGTAAACACCCCTGTATACTCAGAGTGCACCTGGCCTGCACCCTTGATGGTTTGTGTTATTATGGGCTAAAACAGTTCAAACAATTATCACAACACGGGGAAAATATGATGAGCGCCGTGGCCAGACGTGAGTTGCGCCCAGCATGCTATTCACAGCGTTGTGATCGGCAAACTTTTTTTTGTGTCGTAAGTGTCGCTCCCAGAGGGCAGCAGATGGAGACGGCGTAACGCTGATGACAGAAGATGTTGTAGGAAGTAGTGAGCTGCTAGAAGGTCAGGAGGCGATTCAGTTTCCCACCAGTGTGGGCTGAATCTTACAGAAGAAGGCTTATTGACAATCAAACTCCTTGTTTAATGAATCGGTTGCTGTATTGATAAGTGATCCTGTTTTACCACTAAGAGATGCTTTATCAGATCTATTTGAAAAATCAAAAAAGAGCTGAGACAATTCCTGCGCTGATTACCGTGACAGGAATGAAGTTATTCACAATGTGTACAGAAAACACAAAAATCATAACATTACTTTTAGTTTCAGGACACTTTGGGAATTCTGCCATGAAGCTATGTAAGCATGTATGAAGGATCTGGTGCAATAAAAGAGCACCAACTATCAGTCCAAACACTCTCATGTGTGCATTTGTGCATTTGTCAGACATGAAATTGCAAATAAATTTGAAAATACACGCTGATTATTTGGGCCATATCATCTTGACTCATATTATCTCATATGGCTCAACTAGAAAAAACATCCAGTGACATCAAATGCATCATGAGCTTCACGACATGAGCAGACATTTCTACACACTGTGTAGCACTGCCCTCCAGTGGAACAGAATATGATAGCATCTTAGTTTCCTTATTATAAATGATAATAAAACATTCCAAATCAAACAATTATTTCCTTTAAGCACCCTAGATTCGAATCCCACCGCAGCCAATAAACAACCTTTGCCAAGTTTTGCGCGCTCGTTTTCTTTTTAAACACATTTTAGAATTCACTATTGAAAATGTAAAGACGAAAACTTCGGACTCAGTTACGTGTCTTGTGCTACTTTCAAAGGATGTTTTGTTGCCTGGCTTTCCCTTCCCCTACTAGCAAAATATCCTTTAATGGGAAAACTTCCTGCTGCTCAGGGACCTCTTGTTCTCTTTGCTAAGTTCTATCATCTCAACTTTTAACCTCAAACGCTTCAGCTAAGGACTCATTACAATCTGCAAACAAGAAAGGCTGTTCCTGTCTGTGTCTCTGTAGAGGAATCGCATTAACAGCAGCAGATGTATGAAGCTAAAGAACACATATGAGCTCGCAACAAGAAAGCATTCAGAACATGATCAAATGAATATAAAAAAAGAGGAGAGTATATGAGAGAGAAAGACAAAAAGAGGGAGAGGAGGGATAAATAACAAGCGGGCTGCCGTGGCTCAACAGGGCTGTCAGGTTCAATCTGGTGTGGGCTGGCAGGATAGCCAAGGAGCAGTGACTGGGGGAGAGTCCTGAGAGACTTGCGTTTCCTGCCTGCTTCTCCTGCAGACAACCTCTCTTTGTTTTACTGGCCCTTTTTTCCCCTCTACTCACCGCCAGTCCCTCCACCACCACCCCGAAAAAAACACGACGGGGTTACCTCCATCTACGTGCAGAGGGGGTTTAGGAGACGGAGGCAGAGATGAACGAGAGAGATGAGAGAGAAAGTGAAGAAATTGCAGTCTGAGAAGCAGACAAATTACGATGGAAGCTGGAGCGAGTGAGTGCTTGAAAGAGGCGCAAAAAGAGAAAGAAGAAAAAAAAAGAGTCAGACAAAACACAGCTTTGGAATCTGGAAGGAAAACAATGACTGCAAACCGAGCTACTGTCAACTGTGGAAGAGAAAAGACGCTGTCACTGTCTTAAGACACCTTGAGTGGTTTAGCAGCATCTGTGTTCCAAACAATTTTCTCTTGCCCCAAAAAAAAAAAAAAGTCATGAACCTCAGCAAGCATGCCTAATTAAACCTTTCACCATTACTGTCCAGTACGTTTTAGGCTAATCGGATTGGGTGAAAGTTAGGAAAGTTGGAGTGAACATGCAGAAGAAGGAAGAAGCACAATGCACAGTGGTAGGGGGTACCCGCTGGAAGCCAACCACACAAACACAGACTCAAATGTGCACACACAGAGCCGCCTCATCCCCACCCCACCCCCCCTCCCGCCTTCATTTTTCCAGGCCTCGTTCTGACTGCGACTTGAGCCAGTTTCCACTCTGGTCTCGGGTGTGGTGCACGCTCCTGGGAGACTTCAACTGCAGGACCAGTTAGTCAAAACAAGGCCCGAGTGCTAGACAGCGAGGGAGAGAAAGAGGGAGAGAGAGAGAGAGGGAGAGAGAGAGAGGCAGAGAAACGCACAGACTGAAGAAGAAAGACAGAGAGAAAGGCTGGGAGCGAGAAAGGAAGAGCAGCAGGGGTGCGATAGCGAATGAGAGGAGAAAAAGAGAGTCGAGCCGTGGACTGTTTTTAACCCAGGGCCCGAGCCAAGGAGAGAAACCCAGACAGGGTAAACTTTTTTAATACCCATAATACAGGTGCTTTAAAAGCCATCTGTGTGAGGAAGGAGCCATAAGAGGAGGAGAATGATGGCAAAGTACAGGAGTTAGACACAGTGAGGAGGCAGTGGGTGCACTGGAACAGAAAACCATCTGAGGGGGGGGGGGGGGGGACATCTTAGCAACAGTCTTAATTTTAAGCATTTTTATTTTCGTGACCATTTCATTATACGAAAGATAAAGTTTGCGCGCATAATGAAGCATTTCAAGCGGTTTTGCCTTTGACTTGGCAGCAAAAGAAGTAGATTTACAAAGGTGAATCATCTTTCCTTGTTCAACAGCAGGGGAGGATATGAATGCCTTTAGCACATTTCGACATTTTATTGCCGCACTAATAGAACAGAAACCACAAAGCAGAAAAAGACACACACACACAAAAATCTGGGAGAAAAAGTAGCCCACAATTAGAACTGTAGATGTTTACTTGTAACACCAACGTGATGTTTGATTCCCAGCAATCCACACCCAAAAGAAATGCAAATGCATATATATATGCCGCAGGAAGACATGCAGGAACCCATACTTACAAGCCGATCAGCAGGCAAATAGTAGACGCTGACTTTGAGAGAGCCACACACACACACACAAACACACATCCGCGCACACACGAGCCCTTTCATAGCTGCTGCATTCCATGTTTTATATGCTCTCTTTTATTCATAACATTGCATTTTACACCACAGAGTCTGGGGCAGATTAAGGGTTGTCTCCTGCTGTATGCTCGTGCTTACTCTACCCCAAAGAGCCTGTATGGTATTTGACTGCTCTCAAAAGGCAATATGAAGTGGAACATCTGGCAGTGCTGATCTGAGCAAATGCTGATAAAGGCCTCTCCTGAAGCAACACACCTTTCACTGTCAAGGCACAAACTCTGCATGAAAGCAACACTTTCTAATAGGGTATTTAACATGGATAAACTGCCTCATTTTAGCGTGAGTAGTTCTACGCTGGCTCGACATCGATCTAAAAGCGTTGTTGTTTTTCCTTAATGTCGAAAAGTTAGCATGCTTTGAATGCTAAAGTCTTTTACTCAGGCTGGGATATCAGGACACAGCTAGAGACAGGCCAGTGTTACAGGAGCCCATAATAGAAATCACCTCTTGAGAAAGGGAAATGCTGCTGAAGGGAGTGACCCTCTATTCCTGCCAGTCTAAATACCTGGAGCTGCGAATCAGGAAGACCGGGGTCGGGGGGGTGACCGAGCAGAATCTTATCTGGCCTGCCCGATGGTCTATTAGTACGAAGCTGGGCGAGAACAAGTACGTGGCCTGAAACTCTTTCAGTGGGGCAGATAGAGAGAGGCAGAGGGCATTCTCTGACACTTATCAGACCTAGTATTTCCTCTGCTGTTGCCTTGATAGGGCCTCTCATCCTGTGAGCAAGGCTATCATTGTTATTGCAGTCTTTTCTCCCGTCTCTGGTGGTGACACCATATAGCCTATGTAAAGGATGTGTAGCTTTTTTTTTCCTTTTTTTTTTTTTAACAGATACGAAGCCTTCGCCTGTCTGAGTTGTGTCAGCACAACAGTGTTTGTAGAGTGAAAAAGGTATCAAGAGGAAAAGGACAGCCATCCTGAGCTGCTTGGAGCATTGTTCTCAGCTTAGCACACTCTAACTGATTTTGTTTGACCACTGCTCTTCCGCTTCATAAGAAATGCATTACTGCTAGTGCTAATTCAATAAGTTCACTGTATCCTTTAAGTTTTGGTCAGGTTAGGAAGTGAAAAACACCAAGCAGCCCACCAACAAACGCAATAATAACTTCTAATAAACTGAGCTAAAGTTTGATAGAGTTTATATCAAACTAAATCTGACATAAGATAAAAAAAAATGGCTATTGTGAAAAATCTGATTTCATCTGTGTTCAAAACAACTGAAAAAAACCTCAAATAGGAAACTGATTTATGTTCTTGTCTGAAAAATAAAAATACAGGATATCACTGCTCCCGTAACCTCTTATCATAATTTCTGCCAAAACGTCACTCATCGGTCTCTGATGAGACTCCAGTCTGGCCTAAAGCAGCCAATCAGCCTTTCCTGCCATGTTTACCGTACACATTGTTACCTGGGCACCTGTCTGTGATGCCTGTCCGTCCAGTAAACGGCCTCATTCACATAGCTTCTTCTGCCACAATCACTGCATTTACAGTCCTTTCATGCTCCCGCTGCTATGGAAAGAACTCATCAGCACTCCGCTTTTGTTCAGTTGTTAACGTACCTCTATTCTTCAGGTTCAGGTAGCAGTCCTGAATAGCAATAGCAGCTCGACTCAACACAAAAGGTCTACTTGCCCAGAGCTTTGTCAGTAACAGTCAGCGACTGCATTATACTTCCTTTTGTTAAGTGGCGTTTGTTCTCAAATGCATGTGTTTGTCTTCATGTGAAGCTGGCATTTTACACTTTTTGCCTCACATTATCCCCTTTATCTTTATCTTGTGCCACTCTCACCTTGTTCCGTCGGTAAACAACGTTTAAAACAACCCAAAATACACACAGAACAATGCACAGAAAATTTCAACAAAAAGGAAAGTTTCGTACCCTCTTTGGCAGCCAGACGTGGTGATGGGTCCGTGTGAGATGGTGTATTGTAGGATAATGATGAGCTACCTGCAGAGACAGAAGAGAGCACAATAAGATCCTTACTTACTTTAACAAATAAAGATAAATAAATAACACCTTAAAAAAAAAAGCATAAATGATCTTGCAGAACACATGATGTGATGCGACTTTTTATTTAAAAGTAAATTTGCTGCATTTGCTGTCAGTGTTTTTCTGTGTGACAAAAAGTTCAGACCTTCTACTGCCAGCAGGTGGCAGTAGAAGGTCCAGCTCAATTACTGTGAAAGACCACAGCACAGCTATTTTCACTTGATAACTTTTGTTCCTTTCACTCTTTAATAATAATAAAAATAATAATAATAAAATAATTATTGACAAAAAAAATCTAGCCAAAAATAAAGCAAATCCAGCACACAGTCAGTCCTTTAAATTGTAGGGGGGAAAGCCCTGCAGTAGGTCAACATTTTAACTGGAACCACTACCCATGAATAAAGCAAGACAGGGAGTTAAGAGTCCTTGTATGGCTGCCTGTTCATTTCACCTTATGGAGCAGAACTCTGCACTGCATTCCTCCACTTACACAGGCACCCTGGGCGGCACCAAAATGCTCTCTTAATTTTAGCTGCCCCCAGGCATAAATCAGTGAGTGGAAAAACAGACCCAAAAATGCACAGAGAAAACACAAGAGCAGTTACTACATGGAGAGTGTAGACAAGATTTAGCACTGAGCCAGCAACAGCAAGTTGCTGAGTAGGGACGGTACCTTTTTTTTTTGGTGCGGAGCAATCTGAAAAATGAGCTAAAGTACAAAATGGAAAGGAAAAATCCAGCAAGTCTGTGATCTTGAGATTCGATGCAAGGTCCTTGCCTAACGTGCTGTACTGCTGGAGGTGGGTTGGGGCTCATGGTAGCAGACTAGGGGTCTGTTATTTTAGAGGGGGTAGCTGTGGGGAAGTGTGGGGTGCTGCACAAATGTATTCTAACCTCCAAACATCCCACCCCTCCCAGTTCCACCTATACTCCGTGGCACCCCCAAGGCTCTGGGTCTAGTTTAGAAAGATGGGGGCCTCAGAACAGGGGAGCCATTGTATGAGGAAGGGTCCCTGCATGGCAATCAAACGCAGCTCCCCGTACAAAAATAATTCCACACGCAGAGCGTAAGCTCACAGGGGCAAACGAGCCTCCGAAGCACCATCTTTGGAATGAGGGAGAACGTGTAAGAGAACGAGGAACAGAGCGGGAATGGAGGAAGGAGGAAGGGGCTGTTAACCCTTTTCCTACTGTGTGCCACATATGTGGTCTGACCCAGACAGGCAAACAGGCAGCATTGCTGAGAAAACCTCAAACCATCCCACAGAGAAATTCAGGACTGCTGTATGGGAGAGAGTGAGTGAGAGCGGAGGGGTGAGCGAGTGAGAGAGCGAGAGAGCCAGCACAGCTGACGGTTTGATGGAAGGAGTCTTGGCTGCGCTGCCTATTTATTTGGATGGCCTCTTCCTCTCTTCGAAAACAAACATGTCCCGGTAATCTGACAGCACAGTGGGAGGACTGGCCAGTGTTCAGGCTTTAAGACCCTCACTCGCTCTCCATTTCCAATCACATCTGCTGAGTCTGTACGATTACATAACATCCACAAACAGTTTTCTTTTCTCTCCTTCTTATGACTCTTCAGTTTTACAAACGCCCCGTCTGACATGCCCATAATATTGATAGATATTTTTCGGGGCTTGTACAGCATTGTGTCGGACCTCCAGTGGGCCCCCTGTACTGTTTATTCTGTATAGCTATATGATACCATTGCCTCAACATGTGGTCTGAGCTTTGTCAACAATCTCGGGGTCCCAGTCACCCTCTCTTAGGCACCTTGCCACATAAAGGGGGGCAAATAAGCTTCAGCCATCCCATTTAGTTATACTGGATAAAGCTGCACTGAGAAGGCGCACTGCCTGGTTTTATACCGGGCTTTATACCGGGCTTTCATATTACATGTGAGAGATTTTTTAACTTATAACCCTCATTTCAAAACGACATTGTTTGTAAGTAACTAAAGTAACAAAATAATAATAATAAAAAAAAACTCTTCTCATTAAATAATGTTTTGTGTTGGGCTCAGATTGAACTTCCTGCCCACACTTTGATACCGCCTCAAGCTCCCAAACCAGTCTGCCAACTGAAGAGTCACAGGAATTCTTCATTAAACCCCTGGTAAGATGGGGGAGCAGCCCAATAGGTAGCAACAAATGCACAAGCATTGTTGTAGAGACAAACACTTTTTATCTGGAGGCTGAGGTGAACTGATGAACTGACAAATACCTCTTTTCCATCAACACAGTTCCAGTTGTGGTCCCGGTGCCCTTTCAGAACCAGTCCACGCAGGAGAAGTTTAAGTATTTTCCATTAAAATCATGGCGGACACAATTTTTGGGTTATATCTGAAATCGGAATTTATTGCAGTAGCCACTGATATCAGCAGTTGGGCCTAGCAATTTTGTAGTGCCACGTTATTATCATCAGTCCTTTTTGGGTCAAAACATGTAGGGCTGGTACTAGATTAGGCACAGACAGAGGCACCGTGTTGGTGGCAAAGAGGTCAAAGTATGTGAACTTGACACCAAGATTACATCCCATCTCCTGCCAATGCGCTAAAGGATGTTTACAAATAAAGCATTGAGTATAATGTGCCACAACATATTAGAAAGTGTTTATGAGTTAATGGTGAACACTTTTAGACAGACTCCCCTTGAAGGTATTTATAGTCATAAAAAGGGGCCAGAAATAGTTATAACGTATTAATTCAACCCTGCTTCCCTGCACACATCTTCACACATCTGATCATTTGCTGCACGAAATGGGTGTAAACATCAAATTATCCGTTTAGAAAAGTCTGGGCGCAGCACTCTCATGTCTGACTGGAAACGTGTGAGGTGAGGTGGTCTCAGAAATGTTCACTATTCTCAGTTTTAACAATACCCTAACCACAGTTCACATGCCAGTCCTGACTGCAATGCGATGGGAAAAATATAATTCATTTAAAACTGTTAGAATTAATGTTAAAAAGAAAACACCCAAGCTATGCAGAACTGGCCAGCATCAATATTTTCAACTGCCAACAGGGCTGTAGACACAGCGCAATTATTATCTACATCTAGCTTCAATTACAGCTGGGCTCATCTCAATGTTTACATGAATAGCAACTGCTTATTATCCACTTCCACTTATGCTAATGTGATATATACATAAATTCCTGCAAAAAGCTAAGTGGCTGAAACCCAGCAGTCAAGTGAGCGGCCGCAGAAAGCTCCGTAATGGTGGCTAACAGCAGACAGCGAACGGCAAAAGGCGCAGAGCCAGGCTGTTGAGCCCCTCTGCACCAGTGATAATCTGCCAATAGAAAGAACTAATGCAAGGGGAGCTCAATAAAAATGTTGTGAGGGGAGAAGGAGGAGAGAGAGAGGGAGAGAAAGAGCGAGGGAGAGAGAGTTCTCCAGACCTCCTTTTTCCCTACTCAGCCTGCGAGCCCAGATGTTTATGGTCTGTATAAACTATTGAGGGCTCGAGAATGTCCCCCACTCTCGAGCGAGCAGCAGCAGTGCAGAAGCCCAGACTTATCACTCTCTCTCTCTCTCTCTCTCTGTTTCTCGCTTTCTCTCCCTCTTTCTGGACTCCCTCACTGTAAATCCATCCAGACACACAAGCAACGGCGACAGCTGGGAAACAGAACTATTGCTATTCTCCAATGGCACTCAATCACGACCATCTCGGACCGTTTCCACACACACTTCTAAAAAAAAAATAGCTCAGCCACTAACTTTTTTTTCTTTTTTTTTTAAAAAAAATTTCTCACTCCCTTTTTATAACTGTTTTTCTCGCTCTCACGCTCCCGCTGTTGTCCTCAAGCAACTGCTCTATCTGTCAGTGATATATTTCTTCATTCAACTCCTGCTATTATGTTTCTCCACATTTCTGAATCGCTCTCAGTTCTCTGTCTTGTTTTATTCTCTCCTCAGTCCCTCTTCCTCATTTTTGAATTCTCCCCTCTCTTCCTCCCTCTCTCGTCTCGCATCTCCATGTGTCAGAAGATACAGTCACTCCTTGTTTGAGGTTTGTTGCTCTGCTCCGTTTCCAGCACATGTGGTATCAAACCGACCTACATGGGTGCGATAAAGCAAACAGTCAGCAGTCCCTCTCTGACAGACTAATTTGAACAAATTCTCAAATTGCACCCCAAATTGAAAGCACATTGGGGTGTGGGCGGCCATCACTTATAAAAATCTGGATAAGTGACCAACAATGAGGCCAAAATAATGCACGGGCAACTACCCTTGTTACTGTAAGCAGCTGGGAAGCCAGACAGATGTTCGGGTTGTGCCAGCGGTTGCACCAGTGTGGATGTCTGAACAGTATTCCTGCACATGACGTGGCAGGAATGTTTTGTTATGGTATGGCTGTAGGGTGGGGAAGTGTGTCCTTACCCTCCGCCAAGTGTACATACAAGGCCTAATGACTCTGAGGAATGTTAATCAGAGGTTCAATAAACAGAACCAATCACACATATGGTGCGCACAGATGTGTATGAAATGATTACAGTGTTCCCCTGGACCATCCATTTTTTTTTTTTTTTTTGGTAGAGAATGGGGGGGGGGGGGTTATAAAGGAAAGATTCAGTGAATGGGATCACATGACCTATAATCACTAATACTTCCAGGGCTTGCTCGAGCCTTTCCCCTTTCTCTTTGTTTTCCTGCCTTCTGGAAACTAGTCCCAGCTCTAGCTCTGGTGAGTGAAAACAGAGGTCTATTTTCTGGACAGGGTTACTCCTTGTCTATGATTGTGTTTGTTTGTGCTGTGGGGAGAGAAGAGAGAAAGCCTTTCATTTCTAAATCATCAGCCCTCCAAGGTCGTCATAAAGCCTCGACCCTTCTCCTTTACTCAGAAGCTGTTTTCACACTTGAGCTCTGGACAATATTGAGAGAATCAGGACAATTAAGATTTATATTTATATTATATGTAGCACACAGCAGGGGCAAGTCTGTGCAAGACTAATTGTAACAACTGGAAATACTCTCTTTGATTTAAGCAGGACATGGTACAACCGTATCAGGTAATAATCCAGCTGTAAATTTGCTGGACTATTACCTGTGCAAGTCTCACATAAGGTTGAAGTGAGTTTAATCTGCTTTGAATATGGACCTCTGTAGAGTGATAAGTGGAAAAATTCAGCGCTGCAGTGCATGTGCAAAAGTAGGTACAGCATCAGCAGCTAACGCTGCTTGCGTCTCAGAGAGATGGACTAAAACAGGTTACACAGCTCAGGCAAGGGAGCGTTCATCTTGTCGATTGTTGGGAGTGAATCCAGAACAATTTTGACTGGCGAGTGGAGTGGATTCCCAAGACATCTTTTCTGTCTCCAAAAAAGAGAAAGAAAGAAAGGAAAAAAGAGGCAGAATCGTGATGCAGCACGCCTAAGCTGTGGCTAAGTCCCGCAGCCATTGGCCATAATGAAAACTGCTCTGCGGAGTGTGCCCAGTGGCGGTCAGACAGATCCACCCGCTGCACCGCTGCACAATGAGGCTGTTATACTCATGACAAGCATCTCTCTCTGCCCAGACGCAGTGCATAGAGAAAACTGTTGACACCCACAAAATACAGTTCCCATTACATCACAGTGAGGCCCATCGCAATTTTTTGAGAGTAAAGTTAAATTTAGTTGAGCCATCAGTCACTCCACCCAGTGCACTGCCGTGATATTCTGCAGCCGCAGCGCGAGCAGCTCTGACTATTCAAAAGTATCCAAAATTTTTAAAGACGGGACAAACTGTTCCCTGCACGTGCAGCGATGGCACAACTCGTCTGTTAATTTTCACAGCACACAGCTGATGTGAACTCGACACGACACTGCGTATCCAAGCCAGAGCCGCGCCAGATGTTGCATCTTATATTAAAATGTCATTTGCATACCGCATCATAAAATTGGCTTTGCTTCCTCACAGAAACATATGAAGTGGGATTACAGCGAGATATTCTTCAAAGGTAAGAGGCTCAAATTTAGCTGCCTCCATTGCAAATTGCAGATCAACTTTCTTTTCTTTGCTCTGGACATACAAGCCTAGCGTGATTCCTGAGGCAATGCACCTGGGCTTCATCTTTCTGTGGGCCATGTGGTATAAGGAACTGCAAAGTGTAGTGGGGGGGGGGGGGGGGTGCTGATGGTGGTTATCTGGAGCGGGAAAAGAAACCCTCCGGTTTCAATGCTACGCTTAAGACGGGATACCTATTACAGAGAAATGAGTTACCAGGAAAAGTAATTTCATTGCTTTTTGTTAGTAAATGTGAATATAGAGTGAAGGGAAAAGGTGTCACGTCTTTTTTATATATATATATATATTTAAGACTGAAAGTTAATTTTGACTTTACATTTCTTATTTGTTCCACGGAAAGGTCAAACAATTACCAAAGTGTACTTACTTTCCCTGAGATAATTGAGATGAGAGAGAAGCACTTCTGCATTGTACATGGTGGTGAGCCGTAGAAAGTCGTCCTTGCTCATCTTGCAGAGCTCTTTTCCGTCCGTGTTTTGAAACATTGCCGTATCAATCTCTAACAGGCCATATTCTTTGATGGCCCACTCTAGCCACTGGCGCACATGGTCCTGGGACCACATTGATGGATCTGCAGGAAGACAGAAGGAGAGGAGATCACGTTTGCTGGCTGTTGTGGCCAGACCTCAGGTAAGTGTAACTGGGCAAGTCTCACATATCACAAAGTTAAAGGGAGGAGGAGTAATAAACTAACTGAAGGCAGACTTCAGTATAACTGTAAAACAAAAAGCAAAACAGAGCTTAGTGCAGAGTGATGCCGCTACTGAATTTCTAATCAAGTACTCATTTTTGAATCTCATCCTTAAATTCTTCAAACTTTCTGACACTTTGCAGACTGCACCATCGGTTACCCAAAGAAATTCAGCGTTTGCAAATGTTCTTTGACCCAAGCCTGATACACAGCGCAGCCGGTTTGGAAACCAAACCCCAAACTTGCCACATGTGGTTAAGGAGTGGCATCCAAGTGGAGCTCCTATTAGGTTAATAGATGAGTGGCCTTTGGCATAAGCTAAACACTAACACTTGAACAGCTTTAAAATGGAAAATAAAAAGCCTCTATTCTGTTTTAATTATATAAACTAGATGTGCTCATTTTCGGCATAAGGTCTGCTGTTCGGACGTGTGCGTAACATTGCCATCGATTCACGCGCTGAGACGTCTTTACTGTGGGCTTCAATTTTTATGAATACAGACATAATTTTATTCTTATATCACATTTAATTTTTCCTAATTATATACATTCATACACTGACTTTCAAAACTCTGTTCCCACCTGCAGGTACAATGACTCTCCGTTCATTGGTGGTCATGTTGGGGGGAGGAGCATTCTTCTCATCCATGTAGTTTCCATAGGTCATCTGAGATGTATCATTACCCCCCACCAGTTTATTACATTTACCCACACTGCAGTCCACTGGAGACTCCCTGCTGCACAAACACACACATGCACGTGCGCGCGCACACACACACACACACACACACACACACACACACACACATACACACCCCAAGTAAGTTGTAAAAATATTATCAGCAGATAAATTGGGTGTTGTTGAATTTCCTTTCCAGCCATTGACTTTGGCACGAGATATTCAAGCTCTACACTTGTCTGAGCCAAGCATATCAAAGATTAGATGCAGAAAGTGAAGGTCAGCTGTGGTAAAGAAATGACCCACTGAATGACAAACGGCAACAGCAGCACAACTTTAATACAAATGGGTGACGAATTAGAAGTCGAACCTGGAAATCTACAGTCGGCGGATCAGTTTGATCCACATAGCAACATAATGTGCCACGGTTTGGGTCCACTTGTCCCATTTAGAGGGAAGGGTCACTGAAAATAAATACAACGTTTATCTGAGCGATCGTGTTTATCTTACGCTGAAACATTTCTATCACGAAGGGAGTGGTCTCTTCTAGGATGACAATAGCCCCAGCCTTCTGGATCATGGAGTCATTAGATGGCTTGAGGAAATTATGGTAATCATATGGTATGGTTTTTACAGTTGCCACATCTCAACACAGTTGAGCACCTAAATGGTGAACGGTGTTCCATCTTGAGTTTGAGAGACGTGGTGAATCGAAGCCAAAGCCGTGCCTAACTGTAACACAGTGTGTCAGTTTTACCTTTTATTCATCACCCGTTTGTATGTCTAATAAAGATGCATAAAAACCAAAAAAAACGCATGCCACAGGAAGTGGCTGTCATGTCATACCTGGATCCATTCATGTGCTCATATTCTCTCTTGACATTGACCCTCACTGGCTGGTTGATCCACTCCTGCTGTGGGGGTAAGGGGTTGATTTTGTGGGTCTGGCCGTAGTCCTGTGTGCCAGATGCAGTCATATCTGTTTTGGGTAGAGGGGCAGCAGCAGCGTACGGAGGCTCAAATAAGGACTGGTCTTCACTCACCACTGATAGCGCCTCCTGGAGGTGGAAATAACAAATCCTTGGTGTTCATTTATAGTCTCTTTAAAGCTCACTGATTAGTCAGCCATAAAGGTGTTAGCAGGTTCCCCAATGAAACACTATGCTAAGTATCTTCCTGCTCTAACTTCGCATATATCCGAGTGATTGTCTAATGTGAACAAATGCACCTCAAATCTCGCTAGCTGACACTATCCAAAAACTTGTGATGTCAGATTTTCAATCTCTTGTGTATTTTTGTTTACGGCAATTATGTGCAGTTATGGGTCATATCGCAGTCTGGCATCCTCAGTGCTTTGTGTTTACAGGAGTAGTGGCTGTGGCTTCCTGTTGATGTTAAGATGACATCAATCATGCCCACAGTGGAGTAAGAGAGATGTGATATAGGATGCTACAAGGCCTCCTGGTGCGGTAGCATCAATAATTATAATAATAATCAAAACATGCAGCTAGCAGTGATCATCCAGTGGTTCCCATATAAAGCAAACAAAAAAAAATGGCTTCTAGCTAATAGTTAACAACATGCTAATCTAATTTTCTATGATTCCTGGGGTGTAATCATTTTTTTCTTATCATTATCGCTGCAATTTCACTGCACCCTGAAATCCCCTGCCTCGTCTGAGGCTTGGACTTCTCTCCACAGCTGAAGACTCAACAGAAGCATTCGGGTCACGGCTACAGTGACCCCTCTGCTTTGGCTCGGCTGGAGCAATGTAAGTTTATTAAAGAAAACAAACTGAGAAACGCAGGGCTGGCCAAGACACTACGTGGTTTCAACATGCTCCTCGTGTAATGTCTTGGAAGTAAAGGCTGGATCATGGAGCTGATGGGTGACATTTTAACACGCAGATGTCACACCGGTTAGAGTTTGACAGTGAACAGAGACAGGCAATGTCACCAAGTCAGATCACTGCTCAGAATGTGTATACCGCTTATGATGATGATTCAGACTTTTGTCTTAATTTTTTCCATTCATCTTTGTCAAAAAGAATAAAACAAACAAATACAATAAAAGGGGGGGGGGGCAAACAAACAAAAAGACAAAATTTAAAGTGAAATCATTGCAGTCATAGGCCTCTGAGGATTGGGCCCAGGCCTGATGCGCATCTGGATCTGATAGGATCTGATGGCACAGCTTAGACTGAGATGTGTCTAATCCCCGAGGACTGAATTATTTCATTCCAACATGCCAGATATCTGCCTGAGGGGAAAAATGCTACTTAATATTCATTGATCAATATTTCCAACATGCAGCCGTTGCATTCTCAAAAATGTTGCTTTTATGAAAGTGAAATCCTCAAGATCTCACATAACTTTACTATTATTCACTTCTAAGACGTCTCATGCGAGTGGAAAGTTTCCACTGGTTTTCACTTCCAATGCGCTTTTTTGTAGGACACATTTTCCTTGGTACAACTGGATGACTACTATAACATAAATTGTATATATGCACATGCATTAAATGCAACAATAAAAAAAATGGGAGGAAGGCTCTCTCATCAGCTGCAGTTTGAAAGTTGAATAACACAACACAATTCTTATTAGTGCAGTGAAAAATAATATGTTGCATAAAACTGATCCAGTGATCAGAGGGGAAGTCTTTTCTCTTTATGTTTATTTCAAAATGTTTGATAATCCCTGCAGTGGAAAAATGTCAACATTTGTACGTGCAATTTAGCATAATCTGTTGTGGTACCTCTCTATTGATTGTGTTTACACAACTAGAGGCAAAGCATGGATAAAAAGATTTACAGCACATGGGTGTGGCAGGTAAACTGGAGTTTCACAGACGTTTTGTGGACTGGAATATGTGGTTTTGCGTTTAACGCTGTGATCGTTTGGATTAGCAAGTCAAACATCTCAGTGATGACGGTGCTCCTTAACACAGTGAAAAAAGGTCAGGTCTGTGGGATATGGCAAACATCCGTTTTTTAAACATTTTTTAGCATGCTACTCTTCAGGTTAATGGGTGAATTAAAAAAAAAAAAAAAGAAAAAAGAAAGAAAGAAAAGCTGACCCTCAGAGCAATTAACCATCTGCCAGAATTAGATTTTCCAGCGATTTCATCAGTGGATCCGTCATAGTCTGAACACTGGCAGCAAGACACATTATCTGAGCAGAGCACAGCAGCTAGTCTGCGGGTGATAAAGTGTAAGAGAGTGAGGGAATGTCTCATTGCAGCCTGATAAAGGGTTGTAAACTACTATGACTGTTACACTTTATATTTACAGTGACATATCAGCCTGAACAATTGGAGCAATGATTGGCAAGTGGTGTGTGCTCATCAGGATTGGAGTGCTTTTTTTTTTTTTTTTTTTTTTAAATAGGGGCACACCCCTTTAATATAACAAGCTGAAAGGATGAGAGAACAGAGCCAATTAGCTATGTTTTCTTTCCAGTATCTAAAAGGAACACACACATACTAGCAGTGAGAGCTACAGGCAGCTGATTAAACACTTTTTGTCTTGCTCAAAGTATCCTAAGATTAGTTGTGATTAGATGTGTTAAGCACCAGATATCAAACTTCTCCCGAAGAATCATAATCACACACAAAAAACTTCAGAAACTTCCTGAAATAATAATAATAATACAAAAAAACATTTTACCCTTTAAAATCATTTCCCCAAAGCATGCATTTTGCTTTTTCGCTGCTGCTCTCTGCAGTATCCAGACAAAGGGGAAAAAACATCAAATAAATCATAGCTCAGTCGTGAAAGAGCACGCACCATTATGACCATTGTGTGAGTGTGACACCTGCTGGGAGCAACCTCTATTCTGTTTACATCAGCCAAGTCTATCTCCGCAAATGCGTCACGACGCGTCTGGAGCCGGCGGGATACAGTATGCAATAGCTCCACATCCAGACTACACGTGTATCTGTTTGGCGTTCACACACAACCATCTAGCAGGAGCCACCCACGGGGGGGGGGGGGGGGGGGGC
>JAVDPK010000318.1:302369-317154 GCA_034780415.1 Cichlasoma orientale | reverse complement strand
TTTTTGCTACTCTTTGTCCAGTGGTGCACCTGGAAACCTCATCTGGTTATTCTTGAAGTGGGAAATAGTAACGCAGGCTACTGAGTGTTGTGAGAAACACAACTGTTCCCAGAGTGTTATTTCAGCGAAGAAATAGTCCCAGTCCATGTGAGTCTGTTAGGGTCGCTGTTCATTAGAATGCAGACTTGTATTCAGATCATTCCTTCTCTGGGGCTAAAAGACAGCCCGAGTCAAAATACTGAGGGCAAAAAGTGGAGTCTGCAGCACATATAAGCACGAACTGTCTGGCCCCTCGCTCTAGGCCATAATTAATTTGAGATTTATTTTTATTGGAGAGTTCCAGTCTCGCCTGGCCTTAACCAAACAAAACCAAATGCTTGGCCGTGGATCCGCTTGAATGGGGAATATTTCTTTTTAAATTTTCTATTGAGGCGTGCCACATTCAGACCAACATCTCTTTGAATGCGAGTGAGCGAGTGAGTGCTGGACTTGCACGCAAGAAGTACACGCTAACACGCAGACCAAGCAGAAGAATAACTGTCAGTTAAAAACAATGGGATTAAAGCAAACCTAAATAGCCCGGGCTTCCTTTACACAACAGGTTAAACAAGCTGTAGGGCGCACGCACTGTAAAATTAAAAGTCAACCACAGAAAACAACTTTTCTCCCTCACCTCTTCTCTCTTTTCTTAAGGGAGCAGAAAGACTCTTTTAAACCAGTATTTTCTCCTTAAACATTACTAGCTATTCGACTCTTTCACAACAAATCCGGAATTGTTCTGAGCCCCGAAACCTAAGGTCTCTCAGCAGTGGCACAAACGCTGGTGCCTGGATGAAAGGAGCCCTTATTCAAAGGGGAATGAGTCTTCAAAACATTAACAAGTCGCCCATGGAAAAATACTTTGATTATGAAGATATTACCATAGCTTGCCTCTGCACAATGGCCTATTTTAGTGAGGCGCAATCCGAGCAATCAGCCTGTGCAGATTATTATGATGGATGGGAGCAAACGTCACGCAGCCACCCAAGTTTACTTACACTTGTTGACGTCTTCTACTCTTACACACATATTTTGCAATAAAACGAAACACTTAATGGTTTCAGCCTCAGACATGCGGCTATACCAGTTGCAGGTAGTCACGCTGAGCCATGTGGCGTGATGCAGGTTTATGTGGAAACCAGATGTGCGCTGTTTGCTTTATTTACATTCTCGGGACCGAAAGAGAGAGAGAGAGAGAGAGAGAGAGAGAGAGAGAGAGAGAGAGAGAGAGAGAGAGAGAGAACTTCGTGACGTCAGACATGTTTATGAGTTATATTAGCAACAGTTTTGGACTAAAGAAGAAAAAAAAAGTTCAGTGGATCTTGGCAAATCACACAAACCACAACAGATCCACATTTCAGCAGTGACTTTACAGTGTAATCATGGCATTTAGGTTTTTTTTTTTTTTCCCCCGGGCAGAAATAAATGCCCAAAAATAACGAAGTGACCATCAAAGGCGACAGTGATGTACTTAAGCTACAGGTGGCAGTGTTAGAAAATACTGTTGAAATAAAGAACATTTTTAAAATTATTCTAGACACAAAGAATCAGCGTGGAATACTCTCTCAACAGGCAGAAAACAAAGCAAAACAAATCCACTGGTTTTAAATGCAAACACAAATACTGGTTTCCTAAATGTTTTAACAGTCAGGATCAGGTGGAAACCACTCATTCGCATTTAAATGTCTTCAATGAAAGGACCCCAGTTTGTCCCTCCAACATTACCTGATCCAAGACACGGTGATGTCTTACCTTGACGTAAGACGACGTGTCAGGGACAGTTTGAAACATGTCTACTTGACAGACAGGCCCAAGGGTGCTCAGTGTCCAATGGGCCCTGAGAAAAGGAAAGAAAGATAAACAATTATCAATGAATTATTTCACTTTATTTATTATTAATAATATTTTATTATTATCAGAACATTGGATTTTTCTTGTCAATAAAAAGTTAATTACACATGACGTAAGAGCTAGGCGCTGCCCTGCAAACATTGCACCGCATGAAAGTATACCGCATGCTTTCGCATGCTTCGTGAACTCAGGGGTAGGACGCACATGGGATACCACTTCCACCAAAATACAGAAAAAGTCGCATTTGCTTAATAGTCCCCTGCACGTCAAACTCCACACATAATGGTTGGATTCATTCAGAAAGCGCTCTCTCTCTCTCCCTCCCTCTCTGTTTTTTTTTTTTTTTTTTTTCCCCGCAGTGGTCAGTGGTATTAGATAGGGGTACGTTTTAATTACCGTTGTCCATAGCTTACATTCAGAAACACCAATAGATGGAAATTACACCACTGACCTGCTGCTAACATGGATGAATTACTTCAAGTCGCCCAATAGGAGCTGGGCAGCAAAAAAGGAGGGCCCCATCCCAACCCCCATCACGTTTTCCCCTAAAGCTTATACCACATATTGAAACACTTTTCGCTTTAATAAGTGCAGCTTACAAAGTCTAGGGTGAAAGGGCACTTAGAGGACGGTGTTTTTAGTCCTTCCCTCCCTTTGCAATTATTAGGAAGGCAATGGCACACAGCATCAGAAATAAATGTCTGTTGTGCTGCGTGCATAAGCAAATAAATGTATATGAGCTTCAGGACGCACTATTAAAGTCGAATATATTTTAACAAGGCCTATGGGACGTCTTCATCCTGTTCAGTAGCTATGATGTGATATGTCATGATTAGAAGCATACAGTCATGGGTATTTTTTTTTTCTGTTGTGCAAGTTTTTATTTTTAATGGTGACTCCAGAACATGCGCCTTTGCCATCTTAAAGAAAACACCTGTCAAGAAAATCCAGGAAAAAAAAAAAAAGAGTGAAAACATGTTTACATCAGAGGGTCATTGCGACACAAACTCTCTTTTTGGGCAGCGCAAATTTAAGTCTCCTTTTCGTGCCTTGTGATAAATTGGCCAAGGACGAGTGCATTATATATGGACGCAGGATGGTTTTAAATACTTGTTTTGTTTTTCTTTTTTTTTTTTTCTTCTCGACTCCTTCAGGCTAAAGCAGAGCTCGCCTCATAAAGTTCCCCAAATGCATCCAATTTCTACGCGGTAAAAAGACCATAGGATACCGCATCTGCTGCCAATTAGGCAGAGGAGGACTGGTGAATAACGGCGTGAACCTTCCTCCGAGACAGCCCCGTGGGCCGGGACCCCTCTAGTGTTACATTTTAAGCATCTTACCTTGCTGTTATCCATCATAAACGAGAGCCAACTGATTTTCAGCTAATACGCATTCCATTTTTTTCTTACCTTCTCTAAAGTTAGACTGTGAAGAAGTTGCTTGACAAAAGCTCATTCGATTGTTTTTTCGATAAAACTCGCCTCTAAAATAGGTTAAAAAAGAAAGAAAGAAAGAATTATCATTATAAAAATAGTCTGATGCAATGATACAGAAACATTAACACAACTATTAAGATGTAGCTGCAGTTTCATTTCACTGTTGGAGTCATTCCGAAACGTCCACTCGGTCGAGGTGCAATCTACATCCGTTTACAACGTGACCGGGCATCAATAAAAGCAATAAAACAAGCAGAAATGATTTATTGTCCTCACGCATTCTCACCCACGCTGCAGTTTGCAGCTCTTTGACAGACACGACTCGGTTTGTTTTGTGTTATTTTTCTCACTCACCTGTCGCTGTTATGCCAGACGCTTGATCTTTTTCCTCTCGTTTTTTCCCCCCGATTGCAGCTAATCACTCCTCCTCCAATTTTAAATAATTAGTCCCGTCCAGGCAAAGCCGTTTTCCAATGATGATGACAGTGAGTTATTTTGAAAGGGGCAAAAAGGAGCGCCGGCTGTATGAATGGAAATGTTAGAGAGATTGCAAAGCCGCGACCAATGAGCAGAGAGAGAAAACCTCCCCTCGCCGGCGGTGTGAGGCCACTGAACCATGAAATAAGGGAAAAGCAGAAAGAGAGAAAGAGCGTCATAAACCCGATTTATAAAGTCTGTCGGTGAAAGAAAGTGTCGATAAAAATGCGAAAAGATATTTTGAGCAGTTTTATTATTTATTAGAGTGAACGGGCTTCACGTCGCTGCAAATATCTGCAGTGATGGTGCGTGTGGGGAAACCTCTGCGTTAACAGAGAACTTCAAAAGAACCAGAGGCACTTTTTGTAATGCTTTGTTTTCTGCACTTGTTATCCATTCAAAATAAAGTTATAAACAAAGTTTGTTCATAGGATTACAACATAAAGCAATGTAAGGAGCAAATCTTTCTAATATTCACATTGTTCTGCGTAAATATGAATCACTCCCACTAGGTATTAATACCGACGTTAACATCAATAATCAATTATATATGAGGAACAACTATGCAGATTTTCATTCATGTCCCCCCTCTGTCCTCATGGTGACAGTACCCGCAGGAATAAAACAGCAACACGAGTTCCTTTTCCTGTATCTGACCCCACTCAGTTCACTAACTTAATTTCCTTCAAGTTTCTGCCCCCATGTTCGACCTAGAGTCCTCAAAAGGGTGTGGGGGCAATTCACGGTGAGGAAAGTCGCCCAACCACATTTTATAGCCTCATCAAGGTCGCTATTTCACGCAGAGCAACCAGAGTGAAACGGAAAAGTCGGCTGTAACTTGTTGCATGTGACAGCCTGTAAGATATGCCTGAAATGAGTGTGAAATGGGGGCTCTGTTGTTGTTGTTGGTTTTTTTTTTGTTTGTTTTGATTTTTTTAGGACCTTTCATACTTTGTAACATATTTATATACTTGTCATAGTAGATGTGCAGTGGCAGTACCCATATCCTCATGGCATCATAGTCTACTTTTGTGAGCTGATTGCCTCTGGCCGTAAAATGAGGTCAAGAAAACAAATGTATTTATTTTTTTTCTGACGAAAGCCTTTAATACGTACAAACACAGCGCAGCCTTAAAACGCTGAGATGTGGCCTACCGAGCGCCTTCTCTGATTCTTTACAGCGCCGGGGTCATCTGGTAAAAAGGTCGTCTTTCATCACAGGCTAGACCTTCTGTTTGTTGCAGCGTTTCCTAATGCAGTGATTAAGAACAACAACACTGATAATAGTGTTCCCAGCACGAAACAATTGACGGAAATCCCAACATCCCTTTTACTGAAAAATGGCATTCACGCGCCTGCTTTGTTACCTTCCTCAGGATGCAGCAGAAGACGTTTTCTAACACATTTGAACGGCAGCTATTACATTTTTACAAAAGAAAAACGAGAGAATATGCGCCCGTGTATGCTGCGCGATATTGGATTTTATTAAATATGGTTAAACAGTAGCATCCAGCTGTCTTATTGATGCAGAGGCAACTTTTGTTGTTGGTTTCTTTTGTTTTTTTCTTTCTTTTTTTTTTTGTCCTGATACTGATGGTAAATGTGGAATGTAGCTAATCATGTCTCTTATTAACGGTCAGTGCACACATCCTGGCAGCTTTATGTGTCTTGCCTTAATATTATTTAGCATCTAAGCTTTAATGTTGCAAACAGAATCTCATCGTGTGCTTAAACAAGCAGACCCAATCCCGCTCTGCCTCCAGTGCCAAGCAATCTGCCATCAGCATTTTGCCACAGTCAACTGCTAGTATGTTAACATCTGAGAGCGCCTTCTCTTGGGATTCCAACAGAAACACTTTTATTTGAGATGATGCGGGCAACCTACAGACATCTGTGATTGCATCGCTCAGAGTAAATGAAGCTCCTCACTCTGAACTGTAATGAGTTATTTATTTAGTTGAAGAGGCTACTGAGAGATGATCTGAAGATGGAGATTGGTCCAATCCAAACCTTGCTTTTTAGCTCCTCCGGGAGAGAGAAAATGGCAGTGTGGCACCAGGGAAGGCAGGGCAGAACATCAAATCTTTTCACGCAAGCTCCCAGGCAGTTATGACCCAGACGTGGAACAGCGGGTACGCGTTGGGCAAAAGTTCAAAAGAGTGGAAGCCACTATGTGTTTTGTTCTCTTTTTTTTGTGCACTGAATAACAGCAAGGAGATGCCATAGTGAGAAAAGTGAGCTATGAGATACTTTCAGGAAGGTTTCAACTAATGTGCCCTCTCTGAACTCTTAAACACAGCAAGCTGAAGCAATGACAAACCAAAGCTTCTTTAGTTTTGAACTGTTTGCGAGGGCAAAGACACTAAACCAGCGCTAGAGTGTTAAGAAACAAACTCAAAAAAAAAAAAAAAAATCAAACAATCACAAAGCTGCGCTCTGTAGGTCCAAAGCAGACAGCAGCTCGCCCCTGTGCATATGTGTGTGCAGTGATAATTAGAGAGGGGAAGTATTAAATTAAAGCAAAGCAGTCATTTTATGAGGCAAGCATTTATGAAGGTAATAGCATCCCTATAAATTAACGACCTCCCAATGCCTCCTGATGTGTTGCCCCGTCATCAGGTCCAGAGGAAAGCACTGATACTTCCACTGTTTGACCCCCACCTGTTCAGTCTTGGTATTTTTGCTCCCGGTATTAATGCTGAGATGAGAGCTTGGCAGTGGTGCAAGTCGCCATTGCATACAGCATGTTTTGGTATGCACTCAATCAAAAGGAGAGTGGTTGGTGTCTCTTCGTGAGGGTGTCTGCAATCAGTTTATCCATTTAATTACTCTGCATAACACCACAAATTACTCTGAATTCATGACCACATATACACGGCTCTTCCAGACCACCTATCCTATGCCAGTTCAGCTGCAAGTGTGGACACCCTGCCTCAGGTCCAGACAGGACATGGAAAACCAAGGTGCTCACTTTACATTTTAAATCTGTCTCACTTGCCAAGGGGGAGTCATCCCTACATGAACAACATGAGGCTGTAATAAAGCCCCTGAAAATGACTGCTCCTATGGAAAGAAAAAAAAAAAAAAGGTAGGGAGAGCGAGTGCAGGAGGAAAGCAGTGCCATTTAGAAAGCCTAAATCATCCCCTGAACTATAAATCCAGTGACCACTCATCATTCAGCAGCATTTAAAAAACCCCTTAAAGAAAAACACTGAGTGAAATGAATATGCTGTCACCTCTCATTTGGGTCTGGCCCACTAGCTCAATAAGAAAAGTGTTGTTCCCTGGAAGGCTGCTAGTCCGAGCTGAGCTCTCAGGTTTAGGGTTTACCCCTGTCCCGCATTCTCAATGCTTTGAGGCCCAAGTCTCTCTTTCCTCCCCCACGTCCCCCCAGACATGTCTGACAGGCTGAACTCGATGTGGGCTGCTCACCAGACTACAAAAATCATTCATCTGTGGCTTCAGACGGTCAAATCTGGATCTAATAAAGGGAGCCTGCCTATTGATCCTATTTGCAGGGGAAGGCGATGCCAAGTGTCACCACTTGGGGGCTCTCTGGCTCAAGTTTGTGGCGGCTTACTGAGCACTTCAGTGCAGTCTTGTTCATCTGAGGAGACAGGAAAGGTTAAATCTTCTGCGTAAATTGATATGATTCTTTATTAAAGAAACAGTTTATATTCTTGTCTTAATAACGTTTATTGTTAATCTCAATTTGCTTCTAACTGTGTTTTATCTAAAGGCAGCACTTTGTATGAATGTGTTACCACAAGAAGAAAAAAAAAGAAGGAAAGAGAGATATTGACATCTGCAAGATAAGACATTCTTGTTGTGGACTGTTTGAAGCTTAAAAACAGGCCTTGTGGGGTTATTGAGGCCAAAGATAACAACGGTCTCCTCCCTTTCCAGCTATGACACAAATAGCCATGTGAAACAAAACAAAAACAACAACAAAAAAGACACGAGTCTTATATGCATTGATAATGCGCTAACCAGGTCGTTTCCTTCTAAGCACAGGGCAGAAGCAGAATGAAGGCGCGGGAAGAGTCCTCACGCTGACAGACAAGCCCGAAGAAGCATCTAAGAATGAAAAAGGACGCAGGGAGAATGAGTCAGAGCTACTTTCAGGGTTGTGTTTACGTGTGGGTGAGGGCACTACCCCAAACGCCTAGGCAAACCACAGCATTCCATGTAGAGTCTTAAAGAGACAGAGCGACGCTGTCATCGAGGGTATCTGGGGTGTAAAGTGTTAACATATGGAGAGGGCTATTTGAGACAGCTGGTGAGAGGCAAAGAACCAGTAGGTGGCTATGCAAGCACTATGATGGCATTTAACAGCAGAGTGTATCAGCTCCAATGGTGTGTCAGGTAGCCTCTGAGAAAATGCAGATTTATACTTTTTTTTTTTTTGGTTTCATTTTAGTTTCACTAAAATTTGACTGTGAGGATTTTTTTTTTCTTTTTAATTTAATCCAAACAGACTTCTGGCTTATGTGTTGCTGCAGCTAAAAAAAAAAAAAAAAAAAAGACAGGTTACTGTAGCTGCATTTCAGAGACACTACAGAGGGCACAGTTGAGCCGTGAAACAAGAGCAGAGTGTCAGACATGAGCAGAGTCAGGCTTGTGCTTGAAACTTCTCTGTGTAAATCACAAAGGTTTGACTTCAGCAACGCTGAGAACATAAATAAATCTGAAAGTCAGCCACATTACCTAAATTTCTGCTTTGCTGCTGCTGCTACATTAGGCCCTGATGTTAAAGAGAATTATAGTTTCCAGAGGTTTCCAGTTAAGTCAGCTGAGGTGGATTTTTGCATCTAGTTTATAGAATAACCAAAATTCTTCACGACTTGACAAAAGTGGTACATACAAGTAGTTACTAATAATACTGTAAGTGTCTTCACTCAACATACAGACAGCAGAGTGGCTTGAGAAGTCTGAAAGGTGACAGGCCCAGTCTACACGAAGAGGAAGGAAGAAAAGCTCGCTGCTAGGAAGAGCACGAACTGAGTCGAGAAAAAGAATGAGAAAACGAGAGAATGGCGTAGGTGTGAGGAGAGAGGTGAAAGAGTGGTGATGGTGCTATGTTGACAATCAGTGGGTTACAGAGAAGGCGAGTGAAAAAGGAAAGTGTGCTGGTTCGAGGGTGATCTGCAGAGAGGGGAGCCGGGATGGAAAGTGAGGATGCAGAAAAGGAAACGAATGGAAGTGAGGGGGCAAAAAGAGAAACAGCCTGTTTCCTCACTTAAACTCCAGGCCACAATATGGATATCCTTAAACCATCAACGGTTCTCTAAAAATAGCCCGCTTTCTGCACAGTAAGAATTGGGAGTGGGAGTAGGAAGGAGTGAGGTGAGGGTGAGTTGTGGCGTCTGGCAGTTGGACGTGGAAGAAACAAAGAAACTCCAACCTGACAGACAGCTGTGAAAAGAGATGGGTCAGAGAATGAGTACCCTTGTGTATGTGTAGCAGACACAGATAGAGAGAGCCTGAGAGTGCGGGACTAAGAGAGTGAAAGTGGATAAGAGATGACCCCAGTTGAGATGAATGGCTTCCCTGTAAAATCATCTTTGGTTCTGGAAATAGTCACTAAAAAGTGAAAATGGCTGGAATCACCTGTTTGCTAACCTGTGGGAAACAAGGAACTTGCTGCAGTTAGCGAGTTTGTGTTTTTGATTTTGTAGAATTCATGGCACCTGTGTTTACCATTTCCATTGCACTGTCAGGGAATTACTAAAGACGCAACGCAGAAGCCCTTGAAAACGAGCCACTGACAAGCAGCTCCTTCTTTCCTCTCATCACCCCGATAAACCCTCCTCTGCACGCCGCACCACATCCCATCACAGGCTGGATATACTGAACAAAGAGGATCTACTTGTGGCACTGATGCTATTATCAGTATTAACACTAATGATTCCTCTCATCTCAACAAGTGACCACAAAATACTCAGATAGATTTAAGGTAGACTCAAGCCCTCAATTACCTCCCAGAGCAGATGGAGCTGGATTAGAAAAGTATTCATTACCAGGTTTTGTGTGTAAAAGGTGCACTGATGTAGAAAACATGCACAAAACAACGTTTCCCTGGTATACTTTGGTTCTGACACGGCCATTGAGCCCCGGCTAATTCTCCAGGGCCAGCCGCACCATTTCAGGGAAGCTTTGACAGCCATCCTGACCCTTAGCTGGGCTTCACGGCCTTGCCCATTGTAGCGCAGCACTATGATCCAGCATAATGTGAGGCTTCCTATATCACAGTTTTCCCCTTAAATCAGATGAAAAATGTTTGATGGTCCGTATCTCTGGATGGGCCGTTTTGCCTCGATATGCACTGATATGCGGTGTATATTGATGCATTTCTACCCAGCTTGGGAAGACTGCACCAATCTGAAATTATCAGAGGAAAAACCATCATCTCTCTACAAAAACTGTCTGGCTCTGTATTCAGCTCTGATAGTACTGAACACTATGATGTCCTGCAAATCCCAAACCACTTTCTCATGTTAAGGTATTAATTAACAACAGTAGTAGTAAATGTTTTCAACCGCTCTTTACAGACTGGCAATTTCCCTGGTTCTTGTAAATGTGCTGCAATCACACCACTGCTGAGGAAAAAATAACTTAGATCTACCGGTAAGTAATAATTATAGATATGTTTCTAATCTTTCTTACCTCAACCAGATATTGAAAAAAAATTATTTAAAAAAAACTGAAGGAATACCTTTCAACTAACAGTATTTATAAGTACTAATCCGGTTTCAGAAAAAATCATAGCGCAGGAACGGCTCTCACTGAAGTCATCAGTGAGTACAACTAAGAGTTTCAGTCTTAGTTCTACTTTATCTCACTGCTGACGTTGATACTGCTGATCATGACATTTGAATTCAAAGGCTTCATGATTCTGCCAGGTTCTCGACTAGTTTGTGTCACACATAAATGGCAGACATTTTTATGCTCCACTCAGTAGTTTAAAGCTGCACAAATAAAAATCCGATCAGGGGTTCCTCAAGGGTCTGCTCTCGGTCCATTACTCTTTGACCTTTACATGCTCCTGCTTGGTATGATTATAAAGACACGTAATATGCCCTTTCATTCTTATGCAGATGATAGACAGTCTGATGATCTATCCCCCGTTATCAGATTAATAAGCAGCTGCATTGATGACATTAACTGCTACTGTCTAGAAATGTTTGAGAACCGTCTCTGAAACACAGTGAGCAAGTCAGGAACCTTGGCATTATTATTCAGTTTCCATAATCATATTAATAAGGTTGACAGAACTGCTCTCTACCACTTAAAAAATATATATATCAAAAGTTAGAAAATTTTGATCTCAAGCTGATTGTGAGAAATTGGTCCATGCATTTATATGAAGCAGGTTAGACTGTAACCTCTATTTACAGGACCAAATTATCAGTGGGACGACTTCAGCTTGTTCACAGTGCAGCAGCCAGAGTCCTTACTGTACACGTACGTGGAAATTTTAACATATCACCACAGTACTGAAGTCGCTTCACTGACTCCCAGTTCAGTAAGAGAGGTCATTGGGAGGAACTGAACATGATTTATTGATATACAGAATTCAATTGAGCAATTTGGCAATTAGATTCCGATGGCCCATCATAGAGGAACAGAATCCCAGCGGTGATAGGAATTAGAGCACGAACCCCCTGGAGTCTAGACGCTAGTGTTGGGGAAGATAAAGATGGGGGCTTGGATGGAGCACTGAGTGATTTGGGTGAGGTGGAGATGGAGGGGGAGGTGGGTTGCGCGAATGAGTCCGCAAGGGAGGATGACAGGTAAGTTACTGAGAGTTAAAATATGCAGTGTGGAGGCTGATTGGCTTGAAGAAGGCAGACAGAAAGATGACTGGACTAGAGCAATGATGTCAGCTTTGAGTTTGACAACATGGGAAAGTGGAAGTGATGTGATGAATAAACTAGCAGCTAAACACTGGGGAGAGCAGACAGATGAGTAATTATAGATCTTCCATACTGAACTCACGCATAAGCTTAATTTCGACACAGAAATCCCTCTATTAGTTCATAAAGCTCTCAATGGTTTGGTCCCCCAGTGTACTGAAATGTGCTATATAAATAAAATTGCCATTGCCGTAGTATTAATACACTTTACACCACTGGTAATAAATGGGTAAGTTGTAGTATGAACACACAAAATGATGGCACCAGTGGACATAGCGATCTCCTCTCAGGGCTCAAACAGTTCTTTTTCCATCAGTTATGTTCAGCTCGGATGGAAACAATAGAGCCATGCAGCTGACGTGATTTCTTGCAAGACTCCCACACACAATGAATCGAACATGATAACAAATTTAGTAAGATGGATTGAAATCCGTTTGCCTCGCAACCGACTCTTGGCTGTGGGTCTACATGAATATGTGCAGTGATGCTCCACTGCTTTCTTTAACTGGCTGTAGCCCCCCCTCATTGATGTTTTGCTATTTCCTTGCCTCTTATCGGTATTTAGAATGGTGATGCAGCTTCTGGAATGGGAGCTGTGGGAGCTTTGTTAGCAAACAGGCACAACTGCACAGTGCGATCTGCCAACCCCCATGAGCCAAGAGGTGGGCCTGGCCACTGAAAGGTTGGGCCTGCCACCAGCAGTGGTACTCACTATCCAAAGAGGGCAAGAGCTTTCCCTACTACTTCCTGTTACACAGGTGAATGGTCCACTCTAACGTCACGTTGTGCCCTCTTCACCTGACCTATCTTGAGATGCTGGAGCTAGTTCCATAGAATTATGTTGTATGCCATATAATCTTGTCACAAAGGCTTTGGAGAAAGAATTATTTTTTGCTCTTGCTGTGGTTAAGCATTTTCAGAAAGGATCAAAACAGGCCTAAGAACTGTTGTGAGCTCTGGTCACCTAAGTAGGGGTTACCCCTCGTACTGTACACTTAGTGGAAAACCCCCATTCAAGCTAGCCAAAATCCTTTTCAAGAAGCTGTAAATTGTAGCCTTGAATAAGGCTAAAAGAGGATGACTATGTGTTTTATTAGACCCCCTATCTTGTCTTATCATTGACTACGTGAGACAGAAAGGCATGTTTCTGCTATGACACAAGCCTACACTGCAGCATTCGCTGAACCTCTGCAGTGCACCCACGGGGCATCCCTCATGCACATCCCTCCTCAGAGGGATAGCAGTGAAGGACATCTGCACACGACCATGCAGACAACTCCATGCAGCACCGTGCTGGGCATTTCCATACACCTTCGTCCGATTCCAATTACACAGTGTATTTTAGGACTAGAAGTGTTCTTCCAATCCCAGCATGGATTAGTGGGCTGCACAGTGTGTTTTTCTTATCCCAAAGACAAGGACCTAGCCCACATGAACTAGAATGTTGCTTAAGTACTGTTACCCCAGATTCTAAGAGCATAGGCCTCTAAGCTGCAGGTCCCACTGGCTCCGCCTGTGTCAGATGAAGAAAATGTTGGCTTATTTTGGCACAAAATTGAGGCCACACAGATACAAAATACACCAGAGGTGGACCTAATGGTGCCATATGGAGCATAAAGGCATGAAAGTAAATCGTCCAGATTACACATGCACAATTGTGCTTGACACATGGCATGGCTTCAACAAGAGTTCTAACATTTTGTACTCAGGCTTGAGGAACTCTACCTAAATGTTAGGTGTTGCTGCTAAGATCTATACATCACTTTATAGCAACTGATGAGTTCATATACAGATAATAGTCATCCATGTACTCATCCATTTTCTTAACCGATTCAGGGTCACCGCGGGGCTGGAGCCTATTTCGGCTGTCACAGGGCTAGAGGCACGGTAGACCCACGATAGTTTGCCAGGGCCGGTAGCAGTCATTCAAATAAAAACACAATTACATGCTTTAGAGGGCCATGCCCATACATATATATTCAATATTCATACTCAATTTATCTATGTCATTTCACCCAACATTTAAATATGATGACTCTACGAGAAAACTGAGGAGGGCTTGGCTTAAATGACTTTTGCGGAGTTTATGAATATTAACGAGAATGCCAGTTGACTGAGGTAAGTCGTTATAATTTAGTCCAGACCCCAGTAATTGTCAGTCGTGTCCCTAGCTGGCGCACTCAAGTCAGAAATCTTGCCCCTCGACATGTAAGTTTCTGTTTTTCTTGCTGCTCTAAACACTTTCTTTTTTTCCCCCCTCCCGTGTTCTCCCTGTCCTTCTGTCTGTCTCTCTCCCCATCTGTCTCCCTGATTGCTCTCCCTCTACGTGCCTCCCAGGCCTGCCTCTCCACCTCTCCTCTCTCGCTCCAGCCTTCTCTTGCTTTCCTAATGAGAGCGTGTGTTACGCAGGCATTCAGAAAACCTCTGTTAATTACATGACAAGCATCTCGTTCTGGGACACTAATGAAGAGGAATAGCGAGCTGGAGACGCCACTGGAGTGGTGGCGCTGCTGCGTGTGTGTGTTGGTGTGTTGGTGTGGTGGCGGCGGGGGTCAGTGCTCAGCACTGGGTGGGGTGTTTGAACGTGTGTGTGTGTGTGTATTTAGAGGGATGTGGGGATGGGGATTTTGGCATCAGGCCAGCAGCTTATCAACCGGGAAAAGTTGGACTGTGCATCTAGTTCTCTCCCTACATCTTCAGACTGCTTTCCTCTTTCATCTCACTGCACTCCCATCTTTTTTTCTACTTTTCTGAAAAAAAAAAAAAAACAGTGTTTTTTTTCCTCCCAAGCACCATTACACTAACACTTATTAAAGAATGCATTAGCTCTGAACAACTTTGACTATGATACATAACTGCTCAATATCTTGCGAGCTGTACTTGCTTTTTGCATAGAATACTAAATGCATAGTGTTCGTTTCAGCAAGAACCAGTCTGTTATGGCATTAATTAAACACAGTATTGACCTGCAAAAAGTGAGAGCTACAGTTCGTGCACACACACACACACACACACACACACACACACACACACACACACACACACACACACACACACACACACACA
>JAVDPK010000318.1:261728-295763 GCA_034780415.1 Cichlasoma orientale | reverse complement strand
AGGCAAAGACTATTTTTCACAAATCTGTTTGCTATCATAATATTGTTTGGGCTCAGAAAGTGTCAGATTATGCTGTTTTTTTTTTTTTTTAACTACACTGAATAACTCGTAATGTCTTGGCACGATAGGTACGTGATAAATCAATACCGCCATGTTCTCCTAAAATATGTTTACACATTGTTTCCGAGGCTGCTCATCATCAAATGTCCAGAGTGTTTCTCATCCCAGTAAAGAGCAAAGTAAGAAGTGCGTCCGATGACGTAGGGGTCTTGGTACCTGTAGGCTCTCACAGGGGGCAAACAGCTATCGCATGAGCTGGTGTGCGTGGGTGTGTGTGTGCGCGTCTAGTTGGGGGGGGGGGGCGCATTGTAATTGAATTGTGAATCAACTAGCAAGTCAGGCCCAGACACCGCCCCCTTCGACTGTCGGCGCTCTCTGGCTCTTTGCAATGCAACGCCCATATCCACAGATAGAGAGGAGGGAGTAAGTGAGTATGTGAGTGAGCGAGTGAGTAAGAAAGAACGAAGAAAAGAGGGAGTGTGTGTGTGTGTACCGGAGAGGGAGATCCATAAGTTAGGAGTAAAAGAATCTGAATCGTTTCTTTTTTTTTCTTTTATTTCTTTCTTTCTTTCTTTTTTTTTTTTTTTCTTAGTGTGAGGGGAAAATAAATAAAAAAAATCGAGACCTGATCGGGACGTCAGAGGAGGAGAAGATCTTCCCTTTTATATTGCGCTTTTGGAAGCTGTTAGAATTAAAGAGGGAGGCGGCGATATTAATTTACGCTGATCTGATGATCATGACGGCAGCTGTCGATATGAAACCGACGTTAACAATCATAAAGGCTGAAAAAATGGACGGTGAGTAATATAACTCTTCTGAGCGCTTTGACAGCTAACACGAGACTTACTGTACATTTACGCCTCGACGTTTCCTTGTAACGCGAGCGGCTGTCGCCAGATTACGCTCACGGTAACCACGCTAGTAATTCTAGAGAAGTAAATAAGCTGAGAGGGACATGACGTCCTGAACGCGTTTTCTTTGATGAAGGCGCTGCTGTGTTGCTCAATATTGGACTACACGCAAGACTTGAGAGAGATGAAATCACGCCTGAGGGTCTAAAGTCTTGCAATAGGCTTTTATTGTACGCATGTATGTGTGTTTCTTGTTACTAGGAATCCGGCTCTGACAGGTGTGTCTTTGTTTGAAACGCGATGATGTGCCTGAAACACCCTTGAGTTTTTACATCACAAAGTATGCTGTCACAGCACTGGAAAAGATTTAGTACCTGCAAACAGCAGTGTGACTTTTACTGTTTACATTATCTTTCATGTAGCTGTCACTTTCAGACGCGCTGCATGTTTTATGACAGTTCTCTGATTATTTCAAGTATGAAAAGCTATCCAAGTTTTGCCATATTTCCGTTTTGTATAAATGGTAACTCTGTCTCTTTAATCCTGCTTTGATTTCATTGGAGATTTGTCACCTAACACTGACCCATATATTCCATGCCATTCTGGGGAAATCCAAGGCATTTTGCCCAGCCGGCATGGGAGACAGGCAGTGGTTCCTAATAACCCCCCTCCCCTCCCCGCCAACCCCTCTGCCTCCCTCTCTCCTTTCTTCTCTGCCTCACCCCCCCTCCCCCCCTCCTTAGTGGCTGAAACTGACTTTCCAGAGGGAAGGAGAGGCAGGCTGAGGTGATGAATCTGCAGTGCTGAGGCTTGCCTCTCTTAACTCCATTGCCCAGAACCTTTGGCTTGCTCCAGGGGTAGTCCATGGCGCAGGCAGGGAAGGCCGCAACTGTAAGCTGATTTTGTGTTGGAGTTTAAACCTTTGTGTGGTTTCACTTCTCCTTTTTAGTGACATATGGTGGCATGTTTAGAGGATTTGCATTCAGCAGCTTTTTACATTAACCAATCCCCCTGTGCTTTTGCAGTTCAGGTGCAGAGAACCTATTAGTAGAGTAGCAAGCAGCACTGATGCATCATGGAAATGTGATACTAATTGCTAGTGCTGACCCACTAAGGGGCTGTGACTCACCACATTAACCACCTTCTCCCTGCTGTCAATACCTACAGCGCATAAATTCATACACGCACATCACACAAACTCCTAAATTGTGCTGACAGCTGCAGTATTGTTGCCAAAGCGTAGCACAATCTTGCAAAAGCATTTCGCAACTCTCGCTCCTACTTACGCTAAGTTGGGTGCACTCAGGTCAAGCTGAGCCTGCCAAGGAGCAGTTCACAACTTCACACAAACACGTCTTTTCTTCACCTTCCTCTTACACACACGCACACAAACGCACACTGTTTACTTCTTGGTGTTACCATGCTTGCAAGATAGATGTACAACCGATGCCCGAGGCCGTTCCTCTGCCTAATAAGAAATAAAGTTGCAAGCATGACCAAGCTGCACTTGCTCTTTGCTTACAACCTACTAAAAGAAATAAGTGCTCCATTCATGTCAGTTTGCTGGATTAGCAAGAGTTGGGCTGTTACTGTGAGAAGGAGTTCTACAGCAAGTGGTCAGCTTTTGCCAGGCAGGGCTGGGGCATTGTTGAGAACAACACTTGCAGTCACACACTGCACATGCATGCAAACCCTTTTAACAGGCTTAAGTGGTTTTCAGCCCACCTTACTTTTTGTTTTCTTTTGTGATGGCAGTGGCAGCAGAGGTAAACCCTTTAAAAGCCAACCACGCACTGCCAGGGTCAGAGGTACACCCAAACAACATTTCTACTTCACTGTTACAGGAGTCAGTTCAAGGCACCCCTCACTTACTTTATTTTAACCCATATCATGGGATTATTATTATTAGTGAAAGCACTAAGCAGCCATAAGCAAACTCTACTGAGACAAATTTTTAAGATAGAGGAGAGCTCTACATTACAGGGAGTATTACAGTGCCTTTAAGCAACATTTATTATAGCTGCCCAATGATAGATTTAATATTCAACAGAGTTAATTATTTACAATACAATTTTTCGACTTGAGTGAACTGTCGCGCTCTCTTTTTTACTTTCTGTCTCTGGCATGCCTGATGGTTGAAGTTCAGTGAAAGACAGGAATGTTTGTGAATACTGGTCGGTATGCACAGAATCATAGAAAGGTTCACTTTTATCTGATCAAAATGCTGCACTTTGTTGTAACTGGCAGTTCTGACACTTATTCCGAGAGACCTTATATGGCATCCAGTTCCACCCTTGAAACAGACAGCATCCACACAAGCACATACAGGCCATGCCATACGAATGACTCTTAGAAGGCCTTCACCTACTTTCTCTTTCACGGTACCTCCCGTGTTGATACAGTGTTGAGGAGTAGTGGCTTGAGTCAGGAAAGGGGGAGTTACATAAGCTTCAGGTTTTTTGCTTTAGTGCGTTTGTGACAGCGCTGCTTGAGTAGCACAGTGTAATATATGCCAGTGTTTGAGTGTGCGTGGCTGGCTAGCAGCTGTGCAAACACTGTTTGGGTGATCCATGCTTCTCTTGATGTGGTCTGTCAATGAATTGGGCCAAACAGAGCAAACAGGTTAGTTTTTCTTCCGATGTGTGGCGTGTCAAGCTGAAGACTGGTTTGTGGGATCAAAACTTGAGTCCAGTGATCAGTGCCTCACCTACATGACATTAGGTAGTGTTTAAACAGGCCTTAACTGTCCCTAGAGGGCAACAGATACCAGCTTGCTCAATGGCAGTTAGGCTTTGAATTTTCACAATGACTCTGTCTTTCTTTCCCGCGTTGCACAGTGGTGCCACTTTATTTCATTAAATGGGTTATTCCCGCATCCAGTCAGCAATTCATTCATCGGTCCCTTCATCTGTTGCGTTGCCCATGGAAACATAAAACCATTATTGTGCGTGGGTCTTTCTTGATGTTTCCCTCGTGACTACACACCTTAATATTTGCTTATAAAGCTTAGTCATAAAACGAGGCGTGCTAGCGCCAGATACAGCAGTGTGCTAAATAATAAGCATATGGTGAGTAAGGGGTTGAGGAGCTAGCAAGGTGTGGCCAGTGCGACTGCAGTAAATAGTTATAAAATATAGAGGTCACAATAGCAAAGAGTGTGTTTCTTGGCGAGGGGTCTTCTGCAGCTTCTCATTTTAGACGCGTTACACAAAAAGCCAACAACCAAAGCAAAGGAGAGGAGAAAAAAAAAACATCAACAAGCATTTTTTGTAACTCTTTTCAATCATTCACCCACCCACTGACTCAATTCCTCCACTAGTGTTCCTCCCCCTCCTTTCCCTTTCTTCCTCTGTTTCCATGCCTTTCTGTTGGCCACATGGGTTTCTCTCATGCTCTTGATGTGGTATATACTGTAGTGAGTTCCTGGTGAATGCACTTTTGCCCAGTCATTCCTAGCTTGTAATCCCTGAGTCATGGGACGAGACGCCTGCTGCACCACACGCCACTGGCTGTCCGTCGGTGTTGATTAGCTAACCGCTTACAGCTATCACAAGCCTCTGCCTCTCATTACTAGTCTGACGGGGAACCCTAACTAGCTTAACACTGTCCTAAAAGGGCTCCACGACTGCCCACGCATCTCAGCGTTGTCCTGAGTGGCTTTTTACAGAGTTTCTGTTTTATGGTTCCACATTTAGTAGCTGTGTTCCCTATAATAAAATGGAAACTGGGCTGGTTTAGAAAACACGCCTGCTCAGAGAATCAGTCCACTGTCTTAAAAGGTAGTCGGTTTGTTTCACTGCAGATGTTCAGCTGTCCACAATGAGGGCATGTCACTTATTTCGTTCAGCGTACGTTCCAGATTTTCTTCCCTTATTTTCTGTTTTGTCTCTGCTTGCTGCACAACACCTGTTTTCGGAGTCAGCGTGCATCGCATGCTGTTTTTGTAATCAGGTGAACAAATGGGGCGCAGCCACCGAGTGTGTGCGTACCAGACCCACAGCATCAGATGTATATAGATCGACCGGCCTGCCAAAGCAACAGATGATCGAGAGGGGTGTGTTTGTTTGGTGTTTGAGTGCGACTCTGCGGTGCTTGTGATGAGCTTGCCTCAGCGACACAGGCAAATCGAAGGCACATGAGTGTGTGCCTTTTGGCTGTGTTTGGAGCTGCAAAAGGAACTACTTTTTTTCTACATTAAAATAACTTTGACAATTACAGAAATTGTGCTTGTTGACCATCATTAACTCGGCGTCATTTTTCGAGATATTTGTATTTGTTTTACGCATGGTTGCACGGTAACCGTGACCACATTTTGAGTCACTAGCAGGAATTTTACAAGATATGGTCATTGCTTTCATCATGACCAGTCACACTGTCAAATGAAGCAGCACGATATCCCCTGAAGTCCAGTCATCCTTTGATTGAATGAGTCACACCCTGTCTGTGCATGCCTGCGTTTATGTGTGTTTAAGAGAGAGAACTAAAGAGAGGGAGATAAGACATTTTAGAGCACAAGTTTACACAACTGCTCAACTGAGACGTTGAGTCTCATGTTTTTGAAATCACTTCCATCTCTTATTGCAAAACCCCGAGTTGTAACTTTCCAGTTTATCAAATCCTGCCTTAAATCTTTTAATCAGTACAGTCAGCCAAACCTGAGAGGTTTCACAGCGTCATGAAAAGCGCGCATATTTTAAAAAAGATAACAGAAGAGAGATGTGGCCAGATGTTTGATGTTTTATACTCCTATTAGCCATGGAGCCAACACCGAGCCTAAAATAGTAGAACGATTCATCATCTTGAGCTGAAACCATTTTGCCACTGAGACCGCAAGTCATTTTTGGTCACATTAGAGGAAAACAAGAAAGCTGTGAGAAGCACATTAGCGATTGTAAAACAGAGGTGGAATGTGAGGCATGCAACATGAAAACACGGCGGTCTAGGGAGAATTTATTTATCAAGTATCCATCTGCCATCCATAGTTCGCCTTCAAACAAGCAACAGTGTCATATATGTACGGTGTCTAATTGGACCCAGTCATTACAAGACTTACAAGCATACGTGTCGCACCAAAGTATGGCTGTGTTGCAGACAGTTCCATCCAAGTGTGCATCTTTATGCTGAACCTGATTGTGGAATGTATCAGTTTGGACTAAAAATGGGGCAGGCACCATGTTTTGTGGAAAAAATGCAACACAAAAAGTAAACTGTTTGTCAGATATGTCGTGTGTTTGGTTTAACGCCTAAACAGTTACCCCAGAGCATCCCATGTCTGTTTATAACCGCAATGGAGCCTGGACATGGCTAGGCTAGCGCCACCTGCACTCTCCAGTGTAGCGCTTCCCTGTCAGTTCCCCATTTTCTTGCCGCTATCCATGTACTGATGCATAAAACAAAACCGTCTGATCCTTTTTGGAATAAGTAAGTAAAAATTGGCCTTTTCACACCGTTAAAGATCACAGAGCAGCGCAGCTTTTAGGCAGTTAGAGTTGCAAGAAAAGAACCAAATCCTGCTGAAAGCGACAGCTCTTTGTTTTTTTTGTGCTTCTGAAGAAGACAGAATTTCCAACAAGCTTCATCATTTCACTTCAAAATGAATGTCATATCAAGCACCGAAGCATAAACAGAAGAGTTAATGCACTTTCACATCATGGGCTAATATGATTTCGGAGAAGGAGGGAGTGGAAGACAGAAAGACAGAAAGGCAGCTATTGGGTATTAGTCTGACTTATTGTCTGCTTCAGTAGCCAGTGTGTCTGTGGTGGTGATGATCCTGGGCAACTCTACTTTCATGGCCAAAGACAGATGTCAGCAGTACTAGGCTTGTCCCGTACAGCAGCCTTACACCACCACAGGCTTGTGTTTCAGGAGGGCAGCCAGAAGGCAGTGGTGAAGATCTAAGAATAAAACTAGTTATTCAGCACTGCTGCCTGCGATGGTGGGATTGTACTGGTTTGTGCGTGGGATCGCTTCAGCTTGACATTGTCCTGCTTCGGCGCATGCTTGGGTCTACTGTCAGTCTGGTCTGCTTCATCACCTTGTCTGCACTTCAATTCCTGGTTCTTGGCATTGAGATGGAAATTTAAACAGTGTGGCCGACTGAACAAGCAGCCCTCTTAAAACCAGACAGCCACCCCGTCCTCCTCCTTTTGCTTCGCTGCAGCCTTCAGTCACCACTTTATCACCCCGTGGCGCTGAATGGGTTCCCTTCATACTGGTCGAGTTTATGACCCTGCTTTTGTAGACTGGAGGTCTAGATATGGATCTCCATCAAAGGCGCTTTCAGATACCGCTGTCACCTCTGGTCAGCAGTGGGCTGGTCTGCCTTAAAGAACCAATTATAAGCTCTTAGCTATTAACCAGGAGCTCCTTTTCCTTGTAGTTTGCTGTGACCCTGCTGATATTTACACGTGTGCGTGTAGGGATATTCAGGAATGGTATAAGGCCTTAGTGGTTGCTATGAAATGTTTAACCCTCACCTGAACCCTCAATTTACCTCCCCCCCCCCCCCCACAGGAAGTGGCAACTCAGCCACAGGAAATGGACTTATGCACATCTTTTATAAAGATCCTGCCAATGAATTAGGAGGTGTATAGAGTGGGGCACCCAATCTTTGCCTGTGATATAAATAAATTACTATTTGACCCCAACTAGTGGACCCTTACATTGACAAACCCAGCTTTGGAGTACCTTTTCAGATGTTGTTCTTATTTTTATCGCAGTCGGATCTCTTTTCCTGACACCAACACACACCCACTCATAAACTCTATAGGCCTATTTATAGCTCAATTGCATGATAGAAGGCATATTGTCCCTTATTTGTTGGGTCTGGTTGCCTGCTCTGCTTGTATCATTGCATCATTTGGAGCAGAGGCAGCAGTCCAGGCTTTATGAATGAACTGACTCTCCGCCAGAGGCTGGAAGATGGCACTGATCCCACTGTGATGTCATGCCACAGACAGGGAGAAGAGAGGGAGCTTTATGAAACCTCCCATTCATTGGTCTGCCTCCTTCTCACTTTTTTTCCCCCCCTGCCCACTCCCTTCAGCTCAGTCACCCATCACCCACCCAAGATGCTCCCTTGCTATCTTCCCCAGCCCTGTCCTGCCCTGCCCATCCGTGCTTATTCCAGCCCAATAGACTTTGGCCCTGACTGCAAAAATCCCAATTTCACACCCACGCTCTGGCGCACAGGCAAAAATGGCTGCTAATTTAGTTTCTATGTGTGTATGTGTGTTTATGTGAGTCACTTTAACAGCCTGAGGTGCAAAAAGTACTTCTGTCTAAGGTTGGGTTGGGGATTGCTCACAAGGGCAGAACAGTAAAGGTGCAACAGCCTCGGTGAGAATCCCTGGGGGGGGGGGGGGGTATTGTCGTCACACTCAGCCCCTTGTCCATCACTCATATCATACCAAAAGGAGAAAGGCTAATCAATACCGTTTAAAATGGTTTTTAGCTCATTAGGAAAAATTGGTTTCATTTTGTACTTTTTGTTGCAGAAAAGATTTATTTTTTATTTTTTTTAAGTCAGAGGCTTGTTAGTGAAAATGTTAATGCCATAATGTTGCCTGTGATTTACACCCATTCCCACATTTCTTGAGCTAAGTGGATGGGACTCATTTTGCGGACAGACCCACACAGTCTAATGTGGAAAGTGATGACTCGTGGATGCTCTAACTCTCAGTACATACTGACCATTCTGTATCTAATGGGGCTCACAGGCATTGAAATCGTATCAGGACTTCATCATTTACTAGAGATCGTCTAGATCCAAGCCTCGCCTCTCTCGCTAATGGATGCACATTGTACATTAGCACTGCCGCAGATAACTTTCATATGGATCATTCACCATGGAGACTGCTCTATTATCACTTCACTTTTGCATTTAGTGTTCTCCTTTCAGCCTCGCCGTATCCTCTGCCTCGTGTTTTTAAGAGTTCAGCTCGAATCAAAGAAAATACAACAAAGCAATACATAAAACACACCATTTGACTGTCACCTGACAGGTCATACTTCTGCTTTGCTTTGAATTGTGCTTGTGTTTGCGTTTTGAAGCAGAGCCTGCGCGCGATTTTTAAAAAAGCATTAAAACATCCTAATAATAATAATATATTGGCATAATAATAAGAATAGTAAGAATCATATGCTATCTGAGGCAGGCGATTCAAAATAAAAACTAAAGAAATTGCAGTACGTTTGCTTTGTAGTCTGGGTTCACATTTTTCTCTCTAGAGCACCTAATGTTAGTTCTCATGCACTGTAGTGTTAAGTGTCTTTGATGGAAGATTTAGTGCTAAAGTGGGGTTCAAGTCTGTGTGGGCAAGTACAAGCTGTGGACGGGTTGATAAAAGCGATGGGGAGGGAGGGGTGTAAACGGTTCGAAAGTGCAGACAAACTCTGCTCGAGCCAGCTTAAATAAACTGCCACATTTTGCCTTTGCTTTCACATCAAAGCACAGACTGTCTGAGCCCCAGTCCCATCTCAGTTTGCAGCCATTCGCAACATGTACGTTTCTGCATCACCAACACTACTTAAAAGCAAAATTAGCTCGGTAGAAGCCTAGACAACCTTGCTTTTTTTTTTTTTTTTAAATTGTGAAACCGGGTTTATTTTGATGTGTGAGCCATGTCTGACAGTAGTTTAAACCATGTTTTGTGCGTGACTGCGAAACAATGCTTGTTCTCAACTCTTCAACCTTTTACCTTCACTTCTGACTAGAATAGTTGCATTCTTTTCGTTCGTAATATATTATTACAGTCCAAATGGAATCGCATGTAGAAGCAAAGAGCTCCTCTGTCTTCTTTCTCCAGTCTGCTGCCAAATAAAAGAAGGAAAAAAAGACCTAAAGACTGAAAAAAAAGAAAAAAAAAGAAACTGGGAAACCTAATTTTACAAACAGCCAGCCAGACATTGGTTACATGGGCGAGGGGGGGGGGGGGGGGACAGCTGCTGTGCATTCCAGACAAGGTCGCGACGTCAGCGAGTGGTGAAAACAAGCATGAACTGTATGTTGCTCTAGTATACTGCTGGCAGATAAACCCACCAGCCGGTGGAGATGCCAGAACATCTGGGTTTGACACATGGTGGTGCTCTGATGAGAGTGACACAACTATTCCTCACAACTTATTTACCCTGAAGACAAGCCTTTTGTGATCTGTGACTAATGATTTTAAATTGCATGTAATGGACGAAGAAAAATGAGCAAAAGAAGTAGACACGCCAGAGAACTGCAGGCTTGATTGAGCCCTTGATTTATTTATTTATTTTTGTGTGCATGTTAAACCTACTCGAGGCCCAAGATGACCTGTTGTCGCTTTTAAGTTCTGTCGTATGCGCTACACCCCCCCCTAGAGTTGATCAGGCAAGATAATGACATTATGTCTTACCGCACGCTAACAGATAATCACACATATCATTGTGCACTGTGCAAATGAGTGTGGACGGTTTGGAGATTCAATGATAAAGCGCGCTGAAACTCTAGATTCTTTTTTTTGTGGCTGTTTACAAGTTTATTTGTTGAGTCGAAGTTGTTTGTGTTTTGTTTTTTTTAAACTAGTCTATTCTTGTGTTGGAGGCCTGGGGGTCTTTCCCCTTCTATCCTCATCATCTCCTCTGTTTTGCCCCTTATCCCATACTTCTGCAGCCTAGTCAATCTAATTAGATGAGTGCGAGTCATCAGGCACTGTTTAAAGCCATCAAAGGGAGCTCTGTGTCCCACTGGGTGCCCACTGGCTGTGAGCTGAGAACAGTAACCCTAGTGTGTAACTGAAACCCTCGAGACAGGCCACCCCCAACTTTCCAAGTCACCCGCTAGCAGCCGTGGTGACATCATCACCTCATCCCTTGACCCTTGACCTGTCAGAATGTTTGACCCCATGCTTGGTCCTGTGACAGTAGGCCCACTGTGTCGGGGCGACATGGTAGGAGGGCTAGCAGGGGTCATAGTGTCACTGATGGGCACCGGCCACTGCTCTCCCACCCAGGATGTGCAGGTAGAAGAGGGGGTAGTGTTTGAAATGTTTGTAAATAAATGTGTGGTTTACCAAAGGAGTCTTAGAAAACCCCCCAAAAACCCACTTCCATGACACTTAATTTAAAAACTGCTACATATGTTTTCATTTAATTTTCTATTATAAAGGCAGCGTACACACAGCGACACAGTACACCGCTTGGTTTTTAAACAGGTCAGATCCAAAGCTGTGACAGTCCTCGTTACAATAGATTGGAGCCGATATGGAGACAGTGTCTGTCTAGACGGAATGTAATTGTTGAACCATGTTGTTGATCACGGTAGATATAAATGTTTGTTTTGTTTGTGTGTGTGTGTGTGTGGACGTGGATGCATGCGCGCATCTGTGCGAATGTCTAACCGAAGCACACATTCACAAGACTCTTCCCGCCGCCTCTTTGTCTCAATTAAATTTTCCATTCAGTAAGCTTTATCGGCATGAAACATAATACAGGATGCATTGCCATAGCTTGGGTTGTCGATAGGAATGAAAGCAGCATGTAATATTAGTAATTCAGATTTCAAGTTTAACAGATATTAGTATTACTCAAAATAAAACTGGAATAAATTTTCTTCTTTGTCATTTGCGATTGTCAGATCCAGAGTGTGGAGACGTCCCCCTGCTAACTCCAGGAAGTAAAGAGATGATGTCCCAGGCTCTGAAGGCCACCTTTAGTGGCTTTACAAAGGAGCAGCAGCGACTCGGCATTCCCAAAGGTAAGCCCGCCAGTTGCTTTTACTCTTCCTAGTCCCTGTTAACGTTTTCATTTTAAAAATCAAATCGCAGCACGAGCACATCGGATATCAGGCGCGCGCGTCTGTCAGTCTTTCACATTACAACCTTCTTCAGAGGATTCAGAGAAAGCAGCTCTTAGAAAGACTGACTAAAAAGGAAACGCCCAGTGATTCCAGAAAAGGCGTTGCATTATATATTTATTTCGGTCCGGGCAGACTGACTGACTGCAACATCCAAAGGATCCTTACACAGAGACAAGACAGTGAAGACTTAGCACTGAAAACTGAAGCAACCACAGAGCTGCTTCATGCTGTTTGGAGCTGGATTTTAAGCATCCCCATGTAGTTCTATGATCTGCAAACTATGATTTTGTCTATTCATTGCCGCTGCGGTTTACAGTCACTTCTTCTTCCCACTTTGTTGTTGATTATTGAGTGAAAGTTGGCTACAGTTTAGAGTGCTGAAATTTGAAAACTCAACATTTAAGCTTTCCTGTCACATCATTCTCAAGTTGACCTAAATATTTGAATAAATGTGTCTATATAGTGTAACCATGTCAGCATGTAGCAGAAACACTCACCATTTGTAATCCTGTGCAGATCCTAGGCTGTGGACAGAAAAGAATGTGGCTGAGTGGCTAACGTGGACGGTGAATGAATTCAGTCTGAAGAATGTCGATTTTGAGAAATTTGGCATCAACGGAGCCAGCCTGTGTGCGATGGGGAAGGAGCGCTTCTTGGACTTAGCGCCTGACTTTGTGGGCGACATCCTTTGGGAACATTTAGAGATGCTTCAGAAAGGTAAGGCTGTAACAATTAGAAACCGAGATGTTGATTTTCCTGATCATAAGATGGTTTAAAAGTCTCAGTTATGTGACACGAGTTAAAAAAGAAAGCCCTTAACCCACCAGCTGACATCACCGCTTACTCCAATTTAAGACTCTGCTGGTATTTGCTTTTGTAATGGGAGCCAAACAGGAAGACACAATTTAGCTCGGGGCTCATTAATTTTTGATAATGCAGGATGCAGTTACATGATACATGAAATCAATGATGAGGTCACTGATTCTCATTCTCCATCTATTTTTCATGAAGAGGATACAAAGCATTACCCCATGAATGGACTGAACTCTAACTTCCAGGAATCCCGCTATACCTCAGACTATTTTGTCAGTAAGTACTCATCACAGTCACAAATCCCATAAGAAAATGCGTCAAATATGAAAGGGAATGTAAATCGAGGAAGTGGATGAGGTGGTCCAGTGACGTAAATGACAGGGGTTAGGGTTAGTCATGCCACATCAGTGTGCAAGTTCAGTGTAACAAAAGTCACCCTTTTTTTCCCCATATTTTTTTCCTTGGATTTATTTCCTGTATATTGATCCTCAGTACATCTTTGCAGCTTTAGCTGAATAGTGACCATGCATTCATGGAAATAATATGGTATCACTGTAAATTTTTGCAGAGGTTAGGGCGCAATCAATATTCCTGCTGAAAATCTACAAGATTGCTCTCATGCGCTCAAGCCTGTATTTTGTTTTGGGCTATTCACACACTGAGAATCTCAGCAGCGGTTCAGCACAAGAGGGATAATGACTCCACTCCTTTAAGATTGATCTTGCTCCCCTGTGTTGCTCCTTGCTTGCTTTCCTTCTCTGCTTTCCATCTACACTCATTTCCCTTTGTATCTCCAGGCTATGGTGTTGAGCACGCTCAGTGTGTCCCTCCTTCTGAATACTCAGAGCCCGGCTTCATCACAGAGTCCTACCAGACACTTCATCCCATCAGCTCAGAAGAACTGCTGACGCTCAAATATGACAGTGAATACTCTGCTGGTGTCATCCTACGGGACACCGCCCTCAACTCCATGCCGGGAGACTACTTTTCTGTCAAGCAGGAGGTGGTGTCACATGACAACATGTGTGTGGGACGCCTCAGCAGCAGAGGTGAGAAATCGTATAGTGCATAAGTATACAGTTGAGATTTAATAATATATTAAGAATTTAAGATCAGCCTTGCAGTGGAAATGCCGTGCATTTTATAGTACGCTCAAAGGTTTGCTTGGATTACCTGCTTAATAAATGCATCCACATGCACTTGCATGTGTTTGTCTTGCATGTAGAAGTTGAAGGTTTCTGTGGGTGTTTGCCTGCGTGTGATTGTGCTGAAGCTACCAGAATCTTGTCATGCCACATCAGTGTGCAAGTATTAGAAGAGAAGAAAAGCAGGCCCTCTGGTTGGCTTGTGGTTCAAGCAAACCCGGCTCGTACACTTTAGACTGAGTTGGGAAAAAAAAGAAAACTCTATTGTTTTTGTCAGAGTGATACACGAACCAAAGCCACAATGTGTTCTGTTCTTGCCGCATGTCCCTTATGTAAAACAGTTCAAGTGGTGTAACCTTCAAAAAAAAAAAAAGAAAACATTTTTTTTTTCTCTTTCTTGTTTTTCTTGCCCTCTTTTCTTTGACTCAACCTTAGAGTTCTGGGTAAGAAGATAGAGGTGTCATCCTCAGTTAGCAAGCGTGGGGTTTTCTCATGAAACTGTTTGCTTTTCTGAATGCGCAAGCTTGTTTTCTCTCCCAGCAATAGTTTACAGAGGAATTAGCTCTATGATTTACATTTTTAGCCATAAAGCTAGGGTTTTCTTCTCACTAATCCCAAGCTGTATAAATTAATAGCAAGTGCCATGTAAACCAAGCTTCTATCCAGCGCTTTAAGCATTTGCCTGCAAGGCTCGAGATCCAATCCCCATGCATCACACCACGTTTGTTTTGCGCATTGAACTGTGCTCTCTCAACGTGGGAAAGTATTTTGTAGCACAATTGAGATCCACATGTGGCTTCAATTTTACCAGCTGAAGATTTCGGCATCAATAGAGGCACAGCATTATCTGTCATTTGTTAATGACTTACCATTGAATGACTCCTCTTATCGTCCCCAAGGCCAAAAATAGCGGGACAATTTGTGTGAATGTCTTCCATTTAAAATCAAACCCAAATGCTGGTTGTAAAAGTGAAATGAGGTGTGAAATGGAGAGACGTGGCACTGTACAGCGCAAGAAGCTATAGCTTAGCGAGAAGCAGCATAATCTACTTCTAAGGTGTTGCTAATGCCCCTTTCATCAGATTTCTACCAGATTTGTGCAGTTTGTCATAAATCAAGCGCGCTCGTTTCTTTTCCATCGGCGCACCTTTGGCCCTTACTGAAAGCCCAGAGTCACTCTGCACCGACTGCGGTAGACTTAGTTCATCTTGAGATGACTAAAAAAAAAAGAGATTGTGCAACTGCGAAAAATTGAATGATGTTATCAAACTCGGTGAGTAATTGTTAATTTGCAGTGTCAGTATTGACGGGAATCATCTTGAGATTTTTGCCATAATCAAACAGGCCTACATGCTAAACTTTAAATATCATATAGCTTGTCTACTTTGACCCCCCTTCCAAAGGGAAAACAGAAATCTGTCCTGATACAAAGTTAGGGTAGAGTTTGTAAGTAATGCCCTTTATAACAATGCCTTCCTTTTTTACAATTTCCTTTCGCCCTTCCCTCCCAGGTAAGCTTGGTGGTCAGGACTCGTTCGAGAGCATTGAGAGCTATGAGAGCTGTGACCGATTGACCCAGTCGTGGAGCAGCCAGTCTTCATTTAGCAGCCTGCAGCGGGTACCGTCCTATGACAGCTTTGACTCAGAAGACTACCCCGCTGCCTTGCATGGCCACAAGCCCAAGGGCACCTTTAAAGACTATGTGAGGGAGCGCTCAGACCTCAGCAAGGATAAACCCGTCATTCCAGCAGCAGCACTCGCAGGATACACCGGTAAGATGTCTAGAGATCATGCTTTATACATTATAAAGTGCAGACATTACATTTAAAGAGTGATGTTGGTCTTTATGTTTTTTCCTGATATTAAATGCATGCCAACAGTACACCTTTATGGAAAGTCACTCCAATTGTTGATTTTCTGGTTATATCGGGTCTAAAATGCATTGCATAATGTGCTGCAACACACTTGTTGATGCTCTAAAAAAGCCCCAGATCCCAGGTTGCCAGAATGCAACACTTTTAGACCAAAGAATGAAAAAAAAAGAGACACCTTTAACCCAGGCAAATTAAGTTATGCACATCACAGGAAATAAAACAGATTTAACTTCTGCCTCCTTTTACTTCACTTCTTTTTCTCTCGCTGTTTTTTTTTTTTTCTGTCTTCTCATCTACCTTCTTCTTATCAGCAACCCGCATCTCAACCTATTTTTTCCAGGTCGTCCTAGCAACGCTCGTGAAGCTTAGAAATTATGCCTGCCCCTGCACATAACACCAGAGTAAAATAATCTCTTCATCTCACGAGGCATCTTCTCACTCATGCATACTCAAAACGCTGGTTTATGTATGTTCTTCAAGTTCAATAAGATGTGGAGATATTGGAATGCTCTTGTGTAGCGAATGCACTATTTTTGCTTCAGGCATGGCTTTTGGTTTCAAAAAGGTGCAAAAAAAAAACCTGCTGCTGTTACTGCCTCATAACAGTTTATCAGCACTGAGCCAAAAATCCGACTTTTATGTTTGTACGAACCCAGAAAGGTGACAGAAATAACTCTTTGGTGCTGAGTTAGCTGTGTTTTAATGTCAAATGCCATATGAACATATGAAGGGAAAAGCTGTCAAATCCTGTGCGTAGTACGGGGGTTTAATTCAACTTATTCTAGTTTTAAAAGTGAACCGTAAACACAGCTGAACACTGATGCTGAATCGACTCTTAACAGAATGTTTGGGACTTTTTCAGTCTTGTTTAAATTAGAGTCACACGGCAGCACGATTGCCAGCATTGGAAGAGGGGAAATCCAAGCATATTTTCCAACGTCACAAACAATGCATACATCAGATCTCAGCAGAGTGCTCAAAAGTTGGTATGCACAAGTTAATTGGTCAGCCGTATGGTCATTAGTTCAAAAGTCACTTTTAGAACAGTGAGCCGTTTATAAAATGTTGGAAGGATATAGTTATGCACAGTGTCAAAGCCTCTCTAGAATGATCCAAATCTGTTTTCCTCCCTGCTAACCAAGCCAGCACAGTCAATACAAACCCGCTGCAAGCAGTCACCATGTAAACAGTTGTTAAACAAATCATAGCGGCATAGTTTCCTCCTCCATATGTTCCTTCTGCACTTTTATTTATTTATATATGATATAAAATGCAATTTCTTTACTGCATGTGTCAGCTCCAAATAGTGTTTTCAGCCTAATGTGTAGTTATGCATCCTCACTGAGGAAAAGACTTATTTTGAAGTTTTTAAACTATTAAAAAAATGGAAAGATTTAAAAAAAAAAAGGAATAACACTCCAATTTTAAGAGGAAAAATGTCCAGCTGCTGCTCTGATCCCTGCTATTCTAAAGAGCAGTGTAAAGACAGTTGTGGTCTTTCAAAGATTGAAGCATTTTTGTGTGTTTGCCCATGTGCACTTGTGGGTGGATGAATTTAAAAAAAAAATGGAAAAAGAGATCTGGGGAGCAAGACAAGAGAAAGAGATCTCTATTTGAAAAGAATAAAAAATTTAAAAAAATCCCTCAAAATAAAGAAATAAGTTCTTGTACAATTCCAAAACAGTGTTTGCGACAGCTTGCTCTTCTCGACTTCCTGTTTAAGTCACGGGGTGACAGGTGACACTTGTAGCGAGGACAGGGAGCCTGATAAGACTGCAAGGAGATAAGGCTCCAGTTGCCATCTGCGTGGTTTCCTGTGACAATTCATCATTTACACCTCTGCCTGCAAGAACATCAGGAGCAGCCTTACAACACAGCAAACTCTCATTTTGTATCATGATACTTCATGCTCTCGCTCTCTCTTCCAGTCTCTCTCTCTCACTGTTACATGTATTCACTTGTACACACAGGGGCCTTTTATTTGCATTGCAACATTGCAAGTTATCAAAATAGTCATTTACAAGTGGATAGTAACTGGTCTCACCTTTTCAAAAATGGTAACCACAACTTTGAGTTGCCTTTCTTTAAATAGTTGCATAGGTTTAAGACTCATATAGTGTGTAGATTGGACTAGATACTGACAAAAAAGTGCCACCGCCTTGTTCACCCTTTTTTTTTTTTTTTCTTTTTCTTCAAACTGCATGCTTGTGCAGTGAGGCCCATTGTGCATTAAGATTCTAACTTATTTGCAGAACATTTTTTTTATTTAAAGGGTTACCTGGCGTGAGAGCTCAAGGTTCTGGTATTACCCTTATGTGGGCTCACTGTTACTGCAGCAGACTTGCAGGAATGCGAGTCAAAGCTTTCTGTATGAGTGACACCCAGTGTTGCAGAGCCACTTATTTTCCAAACTCGGAATGGCTGCTGTCATGCACCTTCTTCCGTCTTAGCAAGGCCTAGAAGGGCTCTAAATTTCAAGTGTTCAACCCACACGTCTGTTTCCCTGAAAGCTTTTGTTTTTGTTGTAAAAGGGTATGTTTGGTTTTCGGAGGCACTCGAGAGAGGTGACTTTTTGCTTAGCTCCAGTTTTGCTGAGGCGGTGTGCTGCACTGGCAGGTGTGATTTCAACATGCAAGCCTCAAAAGTGGGTGGGTTCGTGTATATGCTGAAAAAAACCACACGATCAAAGTGCGCTGCAGTGAATCTAGTTCAGAGACAAAACCAGCCTTTTTTGTCGCCTTTGTTCTGCTTTCCCTCCTTTTTTTTTTTTCCATGAACGCTAATAAACTTTTTTTTTCTGTAACATTAAAATGATGTTTGACTACTTTTAATAATTTAACTTTACTTTTGAAAAATGCATCCTACTGTAACATTGCAGATGACTTAGCAACTGCTCTCTTTCTTAAAACAGGCTGTATTCAAGTACAGTAGATGTGCTGCTGAAGCCTAAAGGCAGCCCCTCTTATTTTAAAATAGTGATTTCATCAGTATGGAACTCTTACAGACACTGACTCTCACTCTAGATTCACATACTGCGCAGGGCAACTGGCAGACAAGGGAATGCATGATGAATGAGACTGTTGTACTTAGGACGACATTTGGTTCCACTGCTGTAGTTCAGTCTGACCCAGATTAGAAGGTTTTCTTTGTTCCTCTTTTCAAACTAAGCCAATAATTTGCATGAATATTTAGTACTTTCATATATAGCATGTGTAATTAGTATTGTACTTCTTTTGACTCTGACTTTTTTTTTTTAAACTTTATTCACAAGCAGTACATTGTGCATACAGGCAGTGCTGTTCCTTAGCAAATTCTACACTGCACATGGAGGGATGCTAATATGCCTCTTACCATGAACGTGCTCTTGATACAGTGTATTGTTATAGTAGTTTAGTTCCATAAACTATTAAGCAGACTATGAGGTTTGGAAGCACTCCCGACAACTGGATGTCTTTGCTCTGAACTGACCCTCACCTCAATCAATCCCCACAACAACCGGCATCTGCGCAAACAACAATGTGTCCTCTCAGTGGAAATGGCTCTTCTTTAGATGAACACCTTCTCTCCCTCCCCCATCTGCTCTGCAGGCAGTGGCCCCATCCAGCTGTGGCAGTTTCTTCTGGAGCTACTGACCGACAAGTCTTGCCAGTCCTTCATCAGCTGGACAGGCGACGGCTGGGAGTTCAAGCTTTCTGACCCAGATGAGGTGAGAGGTTGTGACCCCGCTGGTCATCTGGCACACGTGCTGGGAGGTCTTAAGTAGTTAGCCATATATATGTGTGTGTGTGTATATATATATATAAATGTGTGCATGTGTGTTTCTAAAACATCTTGCTCACTGTGCTGTTTCAGGTTGCTCGAAGGTGGGGCAAAAGAAAAAACAAGCCCAAGATGAATTATGAGAAGCTGAGCCGTGGCCTGCGTTACTACTATGACAAGAATATCATCCACAAGACATCTGGAAAACGCTATGTCTACCGCTTTGTCTGTGACTTAAAAAGCCTGCTGGGGTACACTCCTGAGGAGCTGCATGCAATGTTGGATGTAAAGCCTGACACGGACGAGTGAAATCAGAGATAAAAAAGAAAAAAGGAAGTGAAGACAAAAGTTAACGAGCCACTCGGACTGGGGCTCATAAAGTGGTCTTAACCATTTGATAGAATTGGGAAACCAATTATTTTGGGGACCAAATTTTATTTTATTTTATTTTTTAAATGGATAACTGTGGTCCTCGTCAACTTTGAGCTCCCGTCTCTCAGACCATATTTTAAATAGAAGGCACAAGCCAAAAACCTGTATTCATACCCTGCATTTGAGATGTGTGTGCACGCATGCACGTGTGCGTGCGCGTGCGCGCGTTGGTGACTTATACTGGTATTATTTAGCAGCTCGAGGCAAACGAAGCGTTATCAGGTAGACTTCAGGTTCTGTTCTGACTAAGTAGCAAAGTGGGGGAGAGTTAAGAAAGAGACAATAAAAAAAACGTCGGGCTAAATGGAGCGGAAAGTTCCCGCTAAGAAAACGGTTGCCAAAAATGCAAAAACTGAACCGAGGAAGGTATAATGTCATACTTGCATACACGCTTACTGTTCTTCTCTTTGGCAGTGACAGACTTTTCAGCTAGCACCAAAAAATAAGTGACTTGTATAAATTTCTGTTTAAGGAGCGTATGCTTGTGCCAGTATTATAGCATTGATTACAGAAACATCCACTGTACATCTACAGGTAAGCGTTGTGAAGGGTATTTTATTTTCTCATATTCTCAGTGAAGGTATTGCAGTGGAACCAAATGATGCCAAGTTTTACTAATCTGTTCTCGTGGAGCCTTTAACTGAAATGTGCTGATTCGTTATCAGACAACACTATAGACACTGGCCCCTTGCTTTGTAAGTGTGTGTGAAGACCAAATGAGGTTACTCATAGCAAGAGAGTCTGAAAGGCAACTGAAAGTAGCCGTTGCTTTTGAAACTGACACGTTCACCTTTATGTATATGTTTGCCACATCGTTAGAGACACATATTGTGACCGAAACTTGTGCATTCTTTTGCATATACCACCAGTATTAGCAAACTGTCGATGATCTACGTGGGGGAAATTCAGGAGTTTTGTGTGCAGGTTAGATGCATGATTTCAGTTCGCTGCCCATGTAAGCTTAGCTTTAGACATGTTTTAATAATTGTGTTTGCCTAGACAGTAAAACTCACAAGTTAATTTGCTGATGGAGTTATTTTGCTATTCTTTTCATGTGTTATGTTGTGCATTTTGGCCATAAGGAAGAGTAATATAGTGTGAAGGTAGAGTGTAGGAAAGCGGGTCTGGTAATAGAAAAAAATGACTAAGTTGACCATAGAGAATCAGAAGCTTTAGGGGATAGATGAAGGTGATGGATGATGTGGCTGATGTAGGTGATCTCTGATGATGTCTAATGGAGAAGGATTGATACAAGTGATGCAAGTTAGCTTGCTTGAGACAAACAGGACTGATGGTGGATGCTTGCATTTCAATTTTAAGTTATTTTGCAACTTACTATGAGCAAAATAGTATTCAGTTTAGAATTAATGACTGGTTACATTTAAGCAAATTGGCAACAGTTTCCTCCCAAACAGTGGGAACAGTGGCTGCGCACTAGCCTTATGGGAAATGCCAAAGTTGAGTATTATGTTAGAATACAATGTTATTGTTTACAGTGGCTGAAAGTTACCCATATGGATGAAAATAGCTTCTGAGATGTCTATTTGTACAGATTCTGTTTCATAATGCTTTAGTGAGATCCAGATTACACAAATAAGCAAGAGACAAAGCAGGAATAATAACCAAAACCCATGTGAGGTCTTTGGCCACGGTGCACCCACAAAGTTAGAAGACAGGGACCAGAAACCTCTCATGTATTTGTAAAATGTCGTCTTTTATCTTTTGTTAATATGTTAGAAAGCACACAGCTGAAGGAGAAAGAGAACCGCCTTTGCTGATTTTTGGTTTCCCACTGAGTTTAGAAAAGAGATGATGTATGCGTTCATACTGTCTAACTAGTAGCTCAATATTTCCTTATCCAACAAAGAATTGGAAGTTAAACAAATCAATAAGTAATAAGCTGCACTGTATGTTCATTCCTCTTTTTGTGTATGTTGATGCCAGTGTTCTGAAAAGTTTTTTTTTTTTTTTTTTTTTTTTTTTGTATTGTTCAGGTATTTTTCCGATGTCAGTGTTCTGTATTAAAGTGAGCTTTAAAGATTTATTTTTTACCTATTTGTATAAAAAAATGTTTTTTTTTTCTCCAACACAAAGTCAAAATGTTAGTATGGGCTTCGTAAGATTAATGTGCTCAAAGAAAACATTTCTGTTACTTAAAATGTTAATATTTTGACATTTATTTTGTCCGGAAATTATACTGTTGTTAAATGTCAGAGTCTACGGTCTACTGCAGGTAGTATGTATTAATGAACCCTAGTCAGGCAATCGTATACTTAACAATATTTTGTGGCATATACATATCTCAGAATGGATTCAGAAGGAAAACTTATTGTTTTGGATGTTGTTTTTTTTTGTATATTTTATAGTGTCTCTGTATTTTTGTTATGAGATCATTTTTTATTGTATTTAGTTCACAAGCATTTGAATATTTTTCAATAATTTATATTTTATAAAAGACAAGATGCAGACAGCTGGTGCTTTCATGGGAATCTAAAGGTAGCGCAGGACAAAATAATGTAGCTAATTTCTTCTTGTTTTTATTTTTTAATTCTTTTTTTATATAGAAAATAGACCTGTCTGCTAGAGGAAAAAAAAAAAAAACAAAGGCTGATGCTGGCCCATCAATGATTTCTGCTGGAAAGGTTTTATAAACTGTAGCTTCTATTTCCAAAATGTACTTATTGTACTTCGAAATGTTATAAAATATATGTGAAGAAAGATTTTATCACTGAGTGTGGTGTTTTTATTATAAAAGTTCATATGAAAGGTCATTGTGAATGTTATGTTATTGGTCTATTCATCCACCCATCTATCCACCTACCTAGTGGTTTCCAAACTTTGTTACACAGTTTAAATGTAGATGTAGTAGCTTTCACAGTGATCAGTGCACAACAGTAAGAGTATTAGTGTGCCAGTGTAGGGACTTCTTACCATTATTGACGTTAGCTGAGGTATTTAAAAATTTAATATTCATATTTTGTTCATAATACACGTATGAAAATATTGCAATTATTCATGTAATTGTTCTCCAGTCTCTTTACACCTCCCGATATTTATACTTTGACTGTAGTTCATTTCTCAAAAAGGAGACAAGTAAATAATGAGTTTTTCTGATAGTGTTATTGATAGTAACATTTCTTTAGATATTGTGATAATATCATTACTGTGAATTCTCTTGACCACAGTAATTGTGCAGTAAAATGTCAGCCCTCATTAAGAGTCATCAGAGTCATCTACAGATCCTTTTTTGTAAAATATAAAGTGAATGAGAAACTATAAATTATGCATATATGTATAAATGTACACTCCCCAGACACTTTTTTGGGTACACCTGTTCAAATGCTTGCTAAAGCAAATATCTAATCAGCCGATCACATTGCAGCAACTCAAAGCGTGACCTTGAACGTGGCATGGTTCTTGGTACCAGATGTTTCAGAAACTGCTGATCTAATGAGATTTCCCCACACAACCATCTCTAGGGTTTACAGAGAATCATCTGAAGAAAAAAAAAAAAAATCCAGCGGGCTGCAGTTCTCTGGGTGAAAATGCCTTGCTGATGTCAGAGGTCAGAGGATAATGGCCAGATTGCTTTGAGCTAATAGGAAAGCAACAGTGACTCAAATAACCACTTGTGACAACCATAGTATGCAGAAGAGCATCCCTGAAGGCACAGTTCGTTGAATCTTCAAGCAGATGGGCTAAAGCAGTAGAAGACCGCACCGGGTGCCACTCCCGTCAGCTTAAAACAGGAAACCGAGGCTATAATTCACGTAGGTTCACCAAAATAGAAGATAATGCAGGACTGAAAAAAACATTGCCTGGTCTGATGAGTCTTGATTTCTGTTGCAACATATGGTTGCATCACAACTTGGCATAAACAACATGAAAGCATGGATTCCTTCTGCCTTGTATCAGTGGTTCAGACTGGTTGTGGTGTAATAGTGTGGGGGATATTTTCTTGGGCACCTTACCCCCAACTGAGCATTGTTTAGACACCACAGCCTATCCAGGTGTTGTTGCTGACCACTTCCATGTCCTGTATGACCACATTTTCTGCTCCCAGCAGGATGATATCCTTTATCACAAAGCTTAATCATCTCTAACTGTTTTTATTTTTTTTAACAAGACAATGAGTTCATTGTACATAAAAGGTCTCAACAATCACCAGATCTCAATCCAGTAGAGCACCTTTGGGATGTGGTTGAATGGGAGATTCACTCATGGATGTGCAGCTGACAAATATGCAACAACTGTGTGATGCTGTCATGTCAATGTGGACCAAAACCTCTGAGGAATGTTCCCAGCACCTTGTTAAATCTGTGCCACGAAGAGTTCAGGCAGTTCTGAAGGCCAAAGGGGGTCCAACTCAGTACTGGCTCGGTGCTCCAAATAAAGTGTCCGACCAGTGGACGTCTAATGTGTTTATGTATGTATAGTTTCAATTCACTGATGAATAAAAGCAAACACAGATGCTTCAGTAATAACCTCAAACTCACAGTGGTTCAAATTTGTCAAACATCCATCCATTGTAGATACTGCTGTGGTGCTTCAAAGAGGGCGTGTAGTTTCCCTTTGAAGTACATGCCGTCCATAGTGTTCCTGAGTTTTAACAATTTTGTTTCATGCGCACTGATGAGGTGACATAAAAACAAAACCAACACACTGGGGCCCATCCAACCCCTTCGGATAAATTCCACTCTAGATAAAAAACATGCAGGGCCATTGCCTGCTGCCTTAAGCTGCACAGCTGTTTGGCTTCGCTGTAACAAGCTAACATTAAGTAACAAAAATACCGATTAGAGATTTCAACATTGTTGTTTAATTAATGTTTTGTTTTCCTTTGATGTTTTCTTGTTGTTTTTTTTTTCAAATGCATTCATTTATTTAAGCAAATATACTTTATATTGACAAATGTAATCCTTTACAATAGATTACAATGTAAAAAACATGATAGAGTTGTCTTCTGTAAAAATGAGACCCATATTGGATCCTTGGATCAGTGTGTTGTGTTCTTGGCAGAGGGTAAGCTGAGGTTACCCAGGTGGGTCTTCTCCTCTTCCGCCTCCCTCTCTCTGACTGGGCTGATGATCCAAAGCAGACGCGTTCACTAGGCAGGTTTTAAAATACTTCACCAGACAGTACATGTTCCAAGAGACCTGGAACGAAATCCAAATCATTATGATACTACTCATACCCACCTCTTTCTCATCCTCAGACACAAAGCTGGCTCATGCGGACACGGCAACCCCCCCCCCCCCCCTTTTTGTTCCTCATTCAAAGAAACCTTCCAGTGATTTAAGCAGTGTCTCAAGGTGAGAAACAGAAAAGTGAGACATAAAAAGGAAAAGGATGTCTGTGCTAAAAGGGAGAATTGTAACACCTGACAGTTGCAGAAAGATATTAGATGATTTCTGCCACTTCTGACAAAATAGAATCACCTTATGACATTAGCCGCTTGCATGCGTCTTGATACTTTAGTGTGGCTCATTTGTCAGATTTCCAACTACAATATTTATCTTAAGTGTCTTATCAAACTTCATCTGCCCCACGCATGCAGTTATAACATGACTAAGACAGAAAGACAGTAAATGATTTACTACAGATCGGCCCATACATGATACAGCTCGTGTAATTCTGCCTCTTTTCACAGTGGTTTTTAAATGATAAAATCAAGATGTGCACTTCAAGGAGTTAACGAAAGCAATGCAAGCATAGCATTCAAATGCAGTTATAAGCAGAACGGTGGCAGAATCAGTTTTATCAAATACTAAATGGTAAGCATGTGACAGACTGTGGTCCCCACAGTAACAGAAAATTTTAATAGATTAAGTAAATCACTCCTTGCCTCATTTGAATCAGTCAGACTTCTCAGAGTTTGTTAATAGAATCACGACAAATTGATTTGTGGTGAAACTGAAGTATAGGTACACTATAAATCTTATTATTAGTGTACATCTAAATGAAAGGCAAAGAAAACAGTAGCACTGGCACAACCAGAAATCTAACACTGTGAGACAAAATGTAAAACAGTCCATATGTCATTACTTCAAAAATATTTGTCCACTTTTATTTTCTTCTACAGCCTAATCTTTAATACTTAAGACCTAATAGACTTTCTGTTACTGATAACATAACATAACATAACTGTGTCTTCACTGCCCAACATTATGTCCTCCTCATTGAAACAGAATCCCTGTGACGCACAAGACAGCAACTCAGTGGTTCCATTACGCAGTTGTGAAATACAACCAATGTGTCCCTGAGGGCCCAACTTAAAAAAAGTGTTATCAGGGGATATATTCATGTCCCATTGTCCCTCATAGTTGTGCTGCCTTGTGTTAGTATAGCGTGCAGGGACTAACATAAACAGAGTTGGAACAGAGTTCTCAAAAATGACCCCACTAAATTTGGAGTCTTGCCAATCATAGAGGCTACTGGTCCATCTCAAAAAATAGAACATCATGGAATTTTTTTTTAAATTAAAAAGGTAATCTTTATATTCTTAATTGAATATTCATAAAGCATTTCAAACCTTTTTTTTTGTTTTAATTTTGATAATTATGGCTTATAGCTCATGGAAATCAGAAATCCAGTATCTCAGATCATTAGGATTCCCAAGATCAATTTACAATAGAGAAATATCCAGCTTCTGAAAAGTACTGTATGCTCATTTACACATTCAGCACTTGTTTGGGGCTCCTTTACCATGAATTACTGCATCAATGTGGTTTGCTGTGGAGGTGATTAGCTTGTGACACTGTTGAGGTGTTACTGAAGCCCAGGTGGCTTTGATAGCGGCCTTCAGCTAGTCTGCATTTTTTGGGTGTTTCTTACTTTCCTCTCGACAACTCGGTCAAGGTCAGCAAACCATTTCATAGTAGCATGGTGGGCAGGTTTCCTTTTCCTACTGGAAAAGGAAATCTGCACATCCATAAAGCTTGTCAGCAAATGAAACCTTGAATTACTCCAAAATCTCCTGGTAGATGGCTGTGTTGACTTTGGACTTGATAAAACACAGTAGACCAACAGTAGCAGAGGACATGACACCCCAAATCACCACAGATTGCAGAAACTACACACTGGACTTCAGGGAACTTGGATTCTGTGCCTTTCCACTCTTCCTCCAGACTCTATGGCCTTGATTTCCAAATTAAATGCAAAATTTATCTTCATGTGGAAAGAGGACTTTGGACCACTGAGCAATAGTCCACTTTTTTTCTCCTTAGCTTAGATAAGACACTTCTGATGGCCCTGGTTGAGGCTTGTTATTAGAAATGCAGCAGTTGTTCAGTCCTTCCAAAGTTCTCCAAAGTTCTCAACTTTTCTTGACAATTCTCTCCAGGCTGTGGTCGTCTCTCTTTCTTGCGCGCCTTTTGCTACCACACTTTTCCCTTTCTGTCAACTCTCCACTAATATGTTTTGGTACAGCACTCTGCCAACAGCCAATGAGTTCTGTGGCTTGCCCTCCTTGCGGAGACTGTTGATGAGCATCGTCTGGACAGCTATCAACAGTCTTCCCCATGACTGAGGCTGTGTAATAAACTAGACCAAGAGATGCAAAAAAGAAAAAAAATAGACCAGAAGAAATGGCGAATGGTGTGTTGGGTCCACTCCTGTTCAGTATAGCATATATTAACTTTTTTTTTTTTTTTACCCCAATGCAAATTGTACATAATGGGGGCTATTTGACAAATCAACAAGAACCGACCGTAATAAAAATACATCTCTTTTAGTTACAGCTCTTATAGGCTCAAGGACAGACACTCCCTTTTTCTCACTCATTGTATTGTTATGTTTGAGATGTGTTGAACTGCATGTCTTGGCAGGTGTGTGCTGACTGTATTATGCAGGCTTATGAAGGGCAGATCCAGGCCATCCCCTGCTTTGGCTGGCAATTTGCATTTTTATTGCCATTGTCACATCCTCAGTTAATACACCATTGACTCCCAGTGCCACCCCTGGACCTAACGGCATCACCTTGCTATCCCACCTGAAATGAGAGTGCCTGCAGGCCCCTAGATCTTCATCGACCGGAGCTCAGGTACCAGTCGACCTGGCATTCTGAGACGGAAATGGAGTGTCTTCTCATGTTAATGTGGACTTTCCATTAGGAAAGATGATTGATTTGTGCTGTGCTGTTGCTGTGAATAGGCAATAGACTGGCACAATAAAAGAGTGAGATGGAGCTTTGTGTGCAGGTGAGGCCATATGTGAACTAGACTGTGACTGAATCTGGGTGTTGAAGATGGAGGGAGAGGGGAGGGGGACCGGGGACAGAGACGAACTGAGAGATGAGAGACGGAATAGAAAGTTGAATGCGGAAGGCTGAAGGTTAGGAGGTGAAAAGGAGCAAAGGAGCAGTTGAGGGTTTAGAGGTGTGAAGGCATGGGGAGATGAGGTGGGAGATGGCAAATGTGTGGATGCCCTCAGCTGCACTCATTTCAAACTACTAGATGAAAGAAGACAGCAGAAAACAGTTAGAGGTCTTTAAGATATTTTTCTTACAGATTATTATTCTTAGTTTTCTTTTTTAGAGGCGGTTGAATGCCTAACAAGTTGAAAACCAGTCCACTTCAAATGTATAAATTTATAACGCAGAGCTGAGGTATACAATGTAAGCTTGTGCATGCACTGAGAGAGAGAGAACGAGTTCAGCTGGATTAAAACAGGCTTTGGTCACTGTCCAGTTTACCAAGCAAATGTTTTCGCTTTTCTTTTAGTGTGAGTTGAGTGGGATTCAGCAACTTTCCCAGGACATCTGCTCCCAACGCCCACGTTCATATCTTCATCCAATAGAAGTGCTTCTTTCACCCCGAAGACCAGAGGGTGCTCTGCAGTGATTGGTTGCCTGGGCCAGGGCCCAGAATGGGAAGGCTGAGCCCTGAGAATTTTCCGAAACATTTTCTTTGCTGTCTTGGCTTTCGCCAACATCTGTTTCCAATCAACGCTAGTGAAAAAGCCGCTTTTCTTTCTCCCTGCTGTCTGGGTTGCTCACACATGGACATATATACACAGACACATATACATACACACTCACCCCAGTCATCTGTATTCCTACTTGTTAACATACAGGAAACTTTATGTTTTAGGCAACATTAAAGATACTTCTTAGTCAAATTAATCTAACTGTAGCAGCATATTTTTTTACTCTCTTTACACAGAAACTTTGATGTTGACATGTGACAGTAAACCATGACACATCATTATTCAGTTCATGAAACAGATCTCACTGAATTGAATGGGAAGAAAAAGGGCAGAAGTTGGTAAAAAAAGAAAAAAATAATAAACAAAATTTTCCAAAAGGTAAAAACTCAAACTCACACTTAGTGTCCTTGTAGCTGATGTCCTCAGCACAGCATCTTTTTCATGAGAAACTAGTACTAAAGGTCAGCTTCCTTGACCACAAGCGTCATTTCTTGCTACTCCTTCTTACTTTCTTTCTTTGATTCACAGCTCTGCCCTCTTGTGTGGTCATTGCCGTTACTTCTATTGTATGGCTTTCAACTACAAGTCAACAAACTGCAGAAAAGTCTGCTTATTATAGCAGGTACTTTCCACAGATATTCAGAAATAAGCACAGTGATTCACTGTAGCCAAAGAGAAACACGCAATGTAAGCAGCAGTTCCGTCACTTCTTAGTAATACCGCCCTATTAGTTTTGTTTCTGCCAGCAAACCGCTTAATAAGCTTTGGCCCCCATGGCTAAACAATCATGGGAGAATTATCTTGGAAGTTATGAGGCTGGTCAAGTGAAATTTAGGAGTTTTTACTGACAGTTTCTGAGCAACAGCTGGACTGAAATCTAAACATTTAACACAGGTAAATAAATGGATTACCTGTGTCAACTATGTTATGACATACCAGAAAACAGTACTGAGACTGGAAGATGAACATGTTTAAATGTTATTATATTTACTTGTTGAGATTGTCTGAAATTACACTGTAAATCTGTTGTTAATATAACATCTGTGGCCTTTAGAGTAGATAAAGATACGGCTAGTGGCTGCCTGATTTTGAGCTTCCTCCGGATGGCCCTTGACCCTGAAGGCTGTTGACTTTGCGATCCTGCTCCTGCTGGGCACAGCTTGATTTACAGGGCAGTAGTTACTTGGTCTTCGAATGTAATCCCGGGTCACGCTGACCTAATAAATCTAAAGGGTGCCACTTCAGGAGAAAGTTCCTGTTTTTTTTTTTTGTTGTTGTACTTTTTAAAATCCTTTCCCAAAATGTCATTTTCATTGTTTGATGTAATTAGGCAGGCTCGTGTTTTGAGAGGTAGCATCTCATGTTCGTGTTACAGCTGTCTGCACCGATACATAACACAATATCACCATGATATTTCTCTGCTGCATTAATAATTCATAACATGTGACAATGAGTGAATTTTACACCATAATGTCTGTGCTAAATGAAACCGCAGCTCTGACAGGTGGAGGTTTTTTAAGCTACATGTGAATTAATAAATGTATGTATTATTTTAGCAATGCAATGCATTTGGGGAGAAGAAATGCCAATCAAAGGTAATAAGCATTGTGGAACAGGAGAATTCATATCTCTGCTGACTTCTTGCTCTACAGAAGTGTATAATCATACCAATTACCAATGATTTTTTTTTTAACAGAGCCTTTATATTGCTGTCAATCTCTCCTTAGTTTGCATTACAAAAAAATCACTTGCAATTACCTTTGCCCATACTAAGCATTTTGCAGATGAATGCAGAAAGGAAGAAAGGCTGATGATGGCGGAAGAATGGATAAAAAAGAATAAATGGCTAAGGGTAAGGGTAAGCCGAGGAAGAGTGAAGGGAAAGGTGTACACTTTGAATTCAATCTAAACCAGTTCCCTCAGAAACCTCTCTTTTCACTCAAAAAAAACAAAGTATGTTGATCAAGTGAAGCTGCATAATTGCCATGATTTACTTGGGTTTTGCACAGGTGATTTGCACAAATGTAATCTTTTCCATCTCGCATGTCTCTGTACCGGTGCAAGGCAGAATCTGTTATAAAAACCGGAACCACTTCTTGAAGGTTGCCAAGCATCACACATTTACAGAGGAGGCCACAGATCACTACCATGACCAAAATGAATTTATCATGTCATGTGCTTTTTTTGTTTCCGTTTCATAGAGTTCCAATGGAAAAAGTTTGATATTACCAGTGTTTACTGATTTATTTTAAATAAAAATTTTATTTACTCCCTAATTGAGGGTCTCTTATCCATAGAGTTCAGGGTTGTTCTTTTTGAAATTACACTTGTTATAGACTAATTTGGGATATTTGTTCAGGTGGAAATGTCGAATAACATCTCAGACCTTAAGGGGATTGACAGCTGATTAGAAGCAATTATTAGATTATTATTCAGCTGCTCCATGTGGTGGTAACAATGCAAATCTTCAGTAAGAGCATTTCTGTTTATATGGATATTTTGGTATTGTTGACATCTCTTTAGCCTTCAGACTATGCACAGCATAGTTCACAGCAGCCTGGCTGTTCACTGGCGTTTGTCTGGCTTAGCTCTCTGATTTTCACTTGCAAAAAAAGGAAAATAAAAGAAAAAAAGAAAAAGAAATGATCAGTGCAAATATACAAAAGTTTGAAATATAGAAGCGATGCCATACCAAATCTCAGCACCTGCTGATACAGTTTGGAGTGAGTCGTGAGAACTGGCATGTGACGTGCTTCGTGAGATGTTTCATGCTCTGTCTTGGCTCACCTATTGGACAAGGGGGCTGAGCAACAGCCTCGTGTGGATGAGCTCAGCGAGTGATTTTTATTTATTTATTTTTAAGATAAATTAGAATTGCATTGGGAAAGAATGAAAATGAGGGAATAATAGGATTATGATCCAAATGTCTTATTCACTGAGCGGACAAGAAAATAACTAGAGAACTGATACACGTTAGCACACACCCCTATGCATGTACCAAAAAATGAGCGAAGCATACTGTTTAACCTCTGGCACTTGAGAGTTTAGAGTTTTGTGGGAAAGGACAGAAACACTCAAGGACTGTGTGAAGGCATGTATATACAACATGAATCAACTTTTTGTATTGCAGTAACACAGTAATTACTTTTTTTTTTAGTCTTAAGTTGTATCTGCACTAAACAGAGGACGAGTGTAAGCACAGAAAAAGGTTGATGCCTTGTTACAAAGGCAGATATGCATATAGTTCAACAAAGAGTTACAGTAATGGAATCAGCTATAAATTGGTTAAAAAAAACTATTATAATGAATTTGAAAGAAAAACAAAGTCAATGAGAAAAACCCCATTAAATTCCTGCCTGATGTTACATAGTGCATCAGACACAGTACTTTGTGTACTGATAATCTGATAATTAGCAATCAGCAAATAATTATCAATTAGCATGCTAACATGCTAAACTACGATTGTGAAAATTACCCCCCCCCCCAAAAAAAAACCCCAAACAAACAAACAAACAAACAAAAGCCTCAGTGTTAGCATTAATAGTGTAACCGTTTTCCACGAAGCTGTCGCAAAACGGCACCGTGCCAAACGGTCTCAGAGAGCCCTTACTGTCGATGATTGGTCCGCAGTATTTGATGTATTTATAATAATCGAGACTTTTAGCAACTTGGACCTTCACTGAACCGAAAAAGGAACTTTCCTCAGCCGATAACATGTAAGCTAAATTATTTGTATCTTGCCAAAGCAAACTGTCTGATCGTGTTCCAGTCAAACACTTATAAAAGCTCCATAATTCACTTGGAGTAAATGTATCATGTCGATGATCCTCTTTAGAAGACGTTTTAGGAGAGCTTTGGACAGATTTATTTTGGAGTGGACAGAGTGCAGCAATTCTCTCTGGACATTTAAGCTTTACTTTTAGCCATGTCATCAAAAGTCAGCCCATACCTGCAGGAACCAACTATGTAATGCAAAACACAAATGTGTGTTTCTTACCAGCAGGCACTTTTTTTTTATCTTAATCCTTCTGATCTCTACTGTAGTTGACAATACGAACTGAACCTCGAGTTCAAAATTAAAGCCTAAACAAATATGAAGTGTACAGTGAGACACTTCCTTGAGTTTTTCATGAGTACAGTAAATGACATCAGCAGGCTATTTCTCCCGTAACTGTAACCATAGAACGAGTATATTTTTAATGTGTTACGGATACCCTGGAACCCCACAGAGTCAACAGCCTCTCACCTACATATACACAAACATGGTAAAAAAAAATGCACTTTGGTTGCTATGTAATCATGTGTTTATTGCAACTCTGCAACAACAATGATATATATTTTTTTGCAATAAAACAGTTGGTGTGCCTCCCCTCCATCCCTTTTCACAGCGTGAGAGTCATATGACAACGTGCCAAAAAACTCTTGCTCAGATAACCACAAACCAGCCCCCCCCCCCCCGCCCCATCTCACAATCACAGAATGATAGAGGGGCAATCCTTGATTATGCCGCTTCCCCCAAGACAATGACAGTGCATGTATCTCGCATGATCCAAGAAACTTTGGTAAATAAACTGTTTTCCCAAGAATCTTTCTACCCTGGCAGGATAAGCACGATTCTCCTTGTGACTCAGTGCTAATGTAAAGCAGACACATGGTGATCCGGTGCCAACTGGTCACTCTTTCAGTGAGAAAATGAAACTTAAAGATAGTATAAAGCTGTAGAGAGTGCGGAAGGGGAGTTTCTCACATGGTGTGGAGGAGAAAGTCACGCCTCAGGTCACAGAGTTTCCCATACTAAGATCTGCTCCCTCACATATGGACTGTGAATCAGAACATTTGGCTGGAAGAGCACAAAACTCTCAGCTGAGAGAGGGGTGTGAATGTGAACATATAGCAATCATGAATTAGGGTTCCCTGTGCATTTTCTATAATAATAGTAATAATAATAATAATAATAATAATAATAATAATAATAATAATAATAACAATAATAATAACAATAATAAATATAGCCGCAAGCGGCGATGATAGGCCCTCGCCGGCCGCCACCCCCCGCTGCCCCCCACTGCCCCTGCCGAACCCATCTTTTCCGGCCGCCCCAGTTTTAGCCATTCTTTAGACATCTTTTAGCTGCCGTATGTGAAATATTGCAAAGTTCAATTGGTTAACCCGATGAAAAAGATGGCACATTTGTGGTGTTTCCATGGCAACATTTTACATTTTACAGAATTTTAGTCTTACAGTTTTTTGTTCAGGTTGACGTGAAGAATGCTTGTACCAAATTTCATGCATATCTGAGAAACGAAAAGGTCTTTTTTCAGTTGCAGAAGTGTTAAATTATTTCAAAA
>JAVDPK010000318.1:249540-261628 GCA_034780415.1 Cichlasoma orientale | reverse complement strand
CGAGCGCTTCGCGCTCGACTTTGACCCTTTTTCGTTTTCGCGCTAGCGAATACAAAAGGCTCCTCGCCTACCCCTACGGGAGGCTCGGGCCTAATAAAAATCCTATTGTGACACAGAAGGGGCAAGCTGTGTAAAAAATATTCTCCCATGGCAAGAACTTCTGCTTAAAAACATCCAATAATCTTAAAATGATGATGCTTTCTAAGCCTAGATGACGGTCAACGATCTCTTTCTCTTTTCCCTCATATTTTGGCGTTCTTATCTTCAGTGCTGGTGCAAAGTTTTTTTTGGGGGGGGGGGGTTCCGTGCATGTGTGAGCATGTGCGTGTGTTTGGCTTGTTATAGCATTTGACACTTCACAGACGCTCCTGCTCTTTGTCAGTATTGCAAGGGAACAAGCCCGAGATTACTCACCGAGCCACCACGCAGTCCCTCACACTTGCCATGGAAGTTGCGTAATTCTCAAATGTTAGCCATGCAGCTGGGGAAGAGTCATTACACTTAAAGCGGTTGTTAACGGTGATCATTATAGCAGTGGCTTGTTACAAAAGCAGTAAAAAGGAAAGAAACACAAGGCATTTCAAAAGCTGCAGACTCAACCCCGGAAAACGACTATCAAACCAAACAGATGTAGAGAATATGCACATCTTTTTAAGTAGTAATACAAAGTCACGAGTCACTGACGCAGTACAACCTCACTCATTCCCACAGCAACTTGTGTGGCAGTTACAACATGGTAAAAAAACAACAATCACGAAGTGAGCCTTCTATAACAAGCTCAGTCTGACTGATGCTCCAACTGAGAGGGCTGCAGTGATAGGTTTTAGGCCTGGGACGTCTGCCTGAGCACGCTCAGTGGGACACCCTCCCAGGCTTTTCCCACATCACTGGGGGCCGGGGGTGGGGGGGTGGGGGGGGGGTGCGGTTTGCTGAGGCGAGAGGTGGGCTCCTTGCTCTGCTGCAATCTTCTCGGGCTGTGGCTGGGAAAGGCTACGGCCCACTGTTCTCACCATCTCTCCCTGCAGCAGCTAACCCAGGAGAGAGTGAGCAAGAGAGCGGGGGGTTGGGAGTGGAGCTACAGGAGGTGGACACGGAAGAGATGACCAGTGACACTGTTCATGATTTTGGGGTAAATGTTTATTGTGAACTTGGAGAGATATTGCCTAAATTGGATTAACGTTGATGTTTTCCTGCTGCAGAGGTTTTGTGTATGTCTATTTCCAAGCTCAAGTGAATGACTCACCAGACAACTGCATAATATTATCAACTCAGCGTGCCTACGCAACATGTGGGCCTCCTGCTTACATTTTAGCATACATTCTGTGTCCCGAGAGAAGTGTTGCTTGATTGACTGCAGCATTTGATTTTGTTTGACGTTGAGACTATTTGGTATGAGAGCTTTGCCTTCCTTGTTTTGTTTTGCCAGGTACAAATCAGTCTATGTGCCTGCAGTTCCCTGTGATGAACTGGTGACCAGTCAAAGGTGTACCCTGCCTCTTACCTAACGTCAGTTGGTATAGGCTCCAACTCCCTTGATCCATAACCCACACAGTTCACCTTTCACTCATAAACTCATCATCTCTCTTTCTTAACAATGAATGCAAATGGTGGTGGTTTTAGGCAACTGCTGTAGTCAGTCTATGAGTGGGCATGAGCATTAAGTTCAACTCAATTTGGAGAAAGATCTATTGGGCTTCTTGCTTGCAGGGGAACATGGCGAAATTTAAATTTTACTGCTCGTGGATTCCTAATCCTATTATAATCCTGAAGCGATATCCAAAGTAAATCTCGATGGTGGACAATGTGACTGAGTGCTAAAAATACAGCCAAGTTCAATTTGCTGCATGCAATGCTCAAGAAAACTGACATGCAGGAGAACAGTCTTACTCGCTCTAAATGGAACTGTGTTTACCTAAAGCAGCAACAGCACTTTCAGTTTCTGTACACTCAGTTGTACCTCCCATTTTGCGGATGAGAGTGAGTGGGCGGCGGTGGCAGCAGAGATAAGCGCTGGTGAGCAGGAGGAGGAGATGGGGTAGGGGGATGAGGGGGCTCTGTTTTGGGGTCACCGACCAGGCAGCCATTAGCAACTTGCTATACAAGCTGTAAACACAATGCATTAGAAGTGGAGAGGTCAGACATGCATATCAGCACGCACATGTACCTCTATTTATAGACACACACACACACACACACACACACCTACACACACACACACACACACACAATCACCCATACGCACACTGGAATGACCAAGAGGATATACTTTGCTGATTTGACAAACTCTACTTTTTATTTAGCGGGAACTGCTCTCCTAGATAGCTCTCTCTCTCTCTCACACACACACATTCTCGCTAAAAGAAGCATATACAGGAAGTCATATGACTCTTTTTTTGCTGCACCCGCAATGCTGAACGCCTTTAACCAGCCTGAGCTAAAAACTGTGACAGCCCTGCACCACAAACCTCCCCAAACAAATGCTCTGAAAAAAATAAAAATAAAAACAGAAAAAAATGCTTTCATTAAAATTCTGGGGGGGAAAAAGACATTACCACCTATTGTCATGTACTGTTACACAATAAAGAGAATCAATGTATTTCCTCAAAACTTTAAAATGTAATTTAAAAAACTTTTTGGCGTTATCAAAAACATATTTCTCCAGTTTCAGCAGAGCTACCTCCAGCTCCTCAAAGCCAAAGTATTCAGATCAGGACCTTCACAGAGTTCACAGAAATGACATTTATAATATACCCTCTTCCAAACAGCTTCTGGTAAGACAGTCAACAAGCCAAGCATGTTAACAGAATTTAGAACTATAATCACTCGGATTGGACGTTACTAAATAAAGTAGCACGGCAACATTATTGCTTAACACTGGGAGCTAGAAATTAGATGGTCTTGTCAATATAAAATATAAGGTTTGCATAAATTCCTATGTGAATGTGTATGCAGGTATGTTAATATATGTGACTAGTGAGCGAGAGAAAAAGACAGATCAGCATTGTTCGAAAGGAAACTCCCAAACCGCTCGGGGTTTTCTCACATTGCCGCACTCTTCGTACCTTGTTAAATATATTTAGAACAAACGTTTACATTAAGAAATCTGCACAACATGCATTCATTACAGTGCAGAACTTAATGTTTACAAAAGAGTGATGAATAATAATCACAGTGTTGACAGCGGTTGTAAAACGGAGCTTCGGGGTTGGCCAGAGTGTAAACCCTGTGCGTCTGCGACTGTGGCTGTGCGAGCAATGGCAATCATTAAAAATAAAGTTTATTTTTCATCATGATTAGTTGTCGTCAGGCAGGTTTTGTCAGAAATGTGTGTCAGTGTTAGTGCTGACAAAGAACTGTGCTCTAGGACGTACGGCACATGAAAGACAAATGTGTTTTAATAATGCTCCTGCCATTCTGAGTAGGTTTAAAATATCCATCAACTGTTTACAAATTACATCTGAACAGGATACTTTTGGAGCTATTTGGCCACGTACCAAATTATTTATTTAAAACGCAGTCTAAATGTATCCTAGTATTGGATGATACTCTTAAAGCATATGCAGGCAATTCTTGGACAAGTTCTAGACATTCAACTGCTGCAGAAGTAAGAGGGATCCCAGGGGTCTGCATGTAGAGGCAGTTTATAAATTATTGCATTACACTGAGGCCGGGACGGCATTAATGCACAGCATCTGTGCATGTCAAGGGGTAAATCTATGTATTTCTGACCGCAGTCATGTTTTTTTATTTACCTATGGATGAATGAAGAGATGATTTATCAATTCGCCTCTTGTGTTCCACACTCTTTCATTCCCGTCCTCTCCTCTGGAGAATTAATCACTTGTCTGACACATGCACCAAAGCAGACAGGGAGGCAGACAGAGTGAGGGAGATAGGAAGAATGATGATGTTGGGGGAGGGGGGGGGGAGCTGAGGGGGGATAAGGGTGGCATGAGTCAAATTGGAAACATATCCTTTCAACATGTCCTACCTGAGCATTTCATCTGTAAAAAGAGGCATGAGAGGGGGTGGTGTCACCCTAGTGGTTCAAAGGCTTAACTCAATTCAGTGATGGAAAAAAAAAAAAGGGCCAACTCCTCAGCAACCTAAAGAACTTCAACAGCTGCCAAGACACAGACGTGTTGCAAAACTTGTTTCCCAGCACCTGGAACCCATCTGATAATAAAAACAGATCTCATTAAAATTAAAAGAAAGGTGTGGGTCAGCACCAAGGACATACGCGGACCCAAATATCACTCCTCCCCCTTTGAAGAAGAAGGACTTGTGAACCTGTGGCCCTCAACCTGCTTCTATTTTTCTCTGTGTCCAGGTGGGACTGGATATAGATGTGGCACCTGATCACCATTTTCTTTGCTCAGAGTTTCTGTGCTCAAGTCTAACCCTTTCAGTGCCTGCTGCGCTCGATGCCCTGGAAACTAGATGAGGCTGAGATGGAAATTCAATCAAGCAGTGAAAGAGTATCCGCGTGTGTGCATCTGAAGAGTGTGAGCCCTATAATGATCTGGAAATCAAATAACCAAATGACAAGTGTAAATTCTTGATCTTTATTGCAACGAGAACAAGACATTAACTGTTAACATTGTGACTTGTTTGGAGTGGCAGCTCCCCAGTCCATCTTACAGATCACCTGCTCTTTATGTCTGATAACAGTGGTAACTGCAGCATTAAACTAGCTTGGGGTCTGGAGGTTCAAATTTCTGTATGAAATTACAATATGGTACAATGCAGTGCAAAAAAAAAAACAACAACAAAAAACCTCTGAGTGGTGATATTGCAGCTTGACCACATTATAGGCCCATTCATTTTAAGTGCTTGGGCAACAGGGGGTCATGTCTTATGATCCACTGGCAGGGTAGAATACCCCAGGCCCAATGGGTTAACCTAACAGGAAACCTGGAGGATACACCCTATTAGGCCTCTACTTCCTGCTACTTTGAGGCATGTACAATTTATGAGCCGAGAGGTACAGTGCACCACTGCAGATCTGATGGATTTCCTCTTTCGTTCTCCAAAAGGAGTGAGCCAGAGCGTTTTATGAAAGAAAAATGAGAAAAAACAAACCAAAAAAAGAAAAAAGAAAAAAAAAGAGCCAGATAAGGTGAATAAAAGAACCATCTGCTGGGCACTCTGCAAAGCCTTGTGCCAAACGGTCTGGAAAGAATCACACATCTTGGCAGTACACTCTATAAATAAACTCTGATCCTTATAATTCAAATGAAATGTAGGAGGATATTAAATAGATCCTATTGCCTTGAAGCCAGTGCATATCAGTGCCAGTGATTTTAGTACAGTAAGAATAGGTGCTTATTAGAAATAAATCAAAATTAATAACAGATTTACAAAGACGGCTGTAGACAGGCAACAGTGCTACATGTATATTGTGTCTCAGATCTATTTCACAGCAAACCGACATACATTCATTCTTCTGTATTGATCGCGGAGTTTCTTTTCTGTGAAAATGGTTGCGACTATGAATAAACAGGAAAATGACATAACTTCAGCATCATAGTGATGCAGGAATAGAAACCGCAATGCCAAACACAGCAGAAAGGTGAAAGACGCAGGACCCGGTGGATTTCTACGGTAGGTGTATTTGTGTGCCAGAGCGGTTACCTACCAATGCTTCATGGCTGCGAAAGGGTAACGAATCCCCGAGTGCTGCTCTTAACACGCTTTCCTCTGTCAAAGTTCATACCTTAAAGTTTTTGCACTCTACTTTGGGGTTTTGAAAAAAAAAAAAAAGCTGCATAAATTACTCTGAGTTCAGTTCTGGGCTTTTTTTTGTTTTGTTTTGTGTGAGTGAAGAAAAGTCACATACATTTGCCAAACCATCAAACAATTCTCTGCAACCTGTCTGTTTCACTTTCATGACGAAATATGTGCGTCTTCTTCCCACCTTGTAGTAAAGCACCTAGAACAACAGACACGCTGTAGTGTTCAGCGGTAGATTTTTTTTTTCAATCACAGAAATCAAGTGTGTGCAGTTTCGAGAACATTCAAAATGGTTAAAGGAAGGAAATGAAAAATACTACTGCTGTTAATAGTAATAATAACAATAAAAATTTGGGAAAAATAATTAATCTAAAAAAAAAAAATCAAAAGCTTGCTACATATGTGTTGGTTTCAGGACCAGCAGACACGAATAAACAGAAAAAGGAGACATGAGAGGAAATAGGAAGTAAAGCAGGAATGAGGTTGAGTTGAGTTCGAGGGGGATTTAAGGGGGAGGGTGGCTGGGTGGACAGTTGTGTATAGAAGTATATCAGGAATAGGAGGATGAGACAGGAGATAGGCAAGCAGTCTCCACAGCTGTCAGAGTTGATAGACCAACTCAGCATCTCGCAAGAGTCTGTCTCCGACTTTTATCAAGGTGCTGTAAAACACTGATCCCTGCATGGCTTAGCTACAAACGCGGTAGATCTCTTTTCCTTCTGTCAGTGAAGTGGTAGATCAAAGCTTGGGGCCAGTCCACGAGGACACTTTTAAACAGTAACTTAATCACCATCAATAGTGATTCCAGACTTGAGCGCGAAGATACAACAACAAAATTGTTCCAATATCAGTGGTAAGCACCAACACAGCTATCACAAAATGAATGCGTGTGGGTGAAACATTTCACGATTTTCTCAAAAAGCGCTGCAGTCGTGGTAAAAAAAGAAAGTGCAGCTTCTGTCAATTCTACCAGGTCAACCAGAGCAAGCTGAGAACAACAACAACATGTGACATTATTACACCGGCATTATTTATTAAAAAAAAAGAAAAGGAAATGAAGCAGTATGTGAAAAAAACTAACTCCCCATGATTGAGTAGCTTATAGAAGCACTTAATTATTTGTTGTCTATGACCATCACTCTCACATCGTTAGCCCGCTCTTCTTTATAGTGTTGCTTCAGTTCACTGAGGTTTGTGGGCAGTCATTTTTGCACAGCTTTCTTAAGGTCCTGCTACAGCATTTCAATCAGGTTGCGGTCTGAAATTTGACTGGACCGTTGCAACACCTTGTTTTTGTGGGTTTTTAGCCATTCTGTTATAGATTTGCTGCTGTGCTTGGGATGGTTGTACTGCGTCATGACCCAATTATGGCCAAGCGTTAGCTGTCTCATGGCCTCATATTTGACTCTAGCATACTTGAACTCAACTGCTTGACAGTTGGTATGAGGTGTTTTTGTGCTGTTATGGTTGCTGTGTGTTTGGATTTCCCCAAATGGGTCGCTATGCATTACGCCCAAACATCCCCACTTTGATCTCATCTGTCCAAAGGACATTGTTCCTGAAATCTTGTGGTTTGTTCAGATGCAGCTTTGCAAATCTTAGCTGTGTTCTTTCTAGAGAGAGGAGGCTTTCTCCTGGCAACTCTTCCACTGTTTTCTACCTGTGAATAATCTTCCTCACTGTGGAATGATGGACTGCAAATTGTGTATTCCTAGATCAATGGGCAGCAAGAACTGCTTTTGTGCATTGCAGGCTAAGCCCATTGCAACATAACTGAGGGTTCAAAGTCACCTGATTCAGCCCTAACTGTAAACTTTATCAAAACAGAAAGTTTTAAGCCTAATCTTAAAAATAGAGAGTCTATCTGTTTCCCCTGAATCCAAACTGGGAGCTGGTTCCACTGACAGCTGAAGGCTCTGCCTCCTATTCTACTTTTAAAAACCCTACAAACCACAAGTAAGCCTGCAGTTTGAGACTGAAGTGCTGTGTTGGGACAATATCTTTCTGAGAGATCTGAAGATATGATGGGGCCTGACAACTCAAGACCTCTTTTGCGAGGAGAAGGATTTTAAATTCAGTTCTGGATTTAACAAAGAGCCAGTGAAGCAAAGCTACAGTACCAGCCAAAAGTCTAGACACACTTACCCATTCATATTAATGGGTGACTGTGGCGAAATATGCTTTCTCTTTCTAAAATATGTAGATGAACTGTTAATAAAATTTGGCTGTCAGTCATGTATTGTGTCTAAAACTAAATTATTATCCCTTCGAGGAACAAGTTCAACTGAAACAAGCACACAAATAATTACATTACATATGGTGATTGCCTTGTGAATATCAGCCCAACAAATGCTTTACTTTTAACTTAATTTTCAGTATCCACCAGAAATCTTGCACTCATGGCAAAGTTAATCATACTTAACACTGTTACATGAACATGTTTGTTTGGAAGACAATGGATGGATGGATGGATCACAAATAACAAGGCTGTTAAAACCTCCGGAGTGATTATAAAATTTTACATCAGATACAGTATGACACTGATGATGAAGTCATTTTCCATATCGAAGTCTGAATTAGCACAACTGACATTGGCTGTCTTCCAAACTACATCATAAGCAAACAAAGGACATTATTAGGTACTGAAATAAGCAGTGATTGTTGTCACGTAGACCTCAGTGACTTAACTGCAGTTGGCTGAGTCAGTTAGCTGTACCTTGATACGGCATGAATACATAACGTCCTTTGAATAGAAAGATTGTCAGCAAAAAAAGAAATAAAAAATCCTCCCATTTGTCCTATATGAAGGCCAAAGCACTTGCCCTGTATCAAAAATAACTTGCCTCTCCCACTAACAGATGATGACATTTGGAGCATGATTTAGCCTTGTCGCCAAGTTAGTATCAGCTTGGGGCCTTAGGTAAACACATGTGATAGGACCCAAAGGTCTAGCACCAGCATTAGACTGGGAGGACAGGCAAGTGTGCAGGCCCTTGGCCCTGCTAAGAATCAGCAGAAGCCAAGCAGGAAACATCTGGAAGACCCAGTGCAAACAGATGTCGGAATGAGATAAGAGCCCATGAGTTAGAGTTCAGCCTCCCATCTCTGTATGATGAGGCTTTGTAATATCCAGGTGGGCTGTAGCCGTGACTCCAACAGCTCAAAGGTCCAAATAATCAAACTGCAGGGTTTTTTTTCTTTCTTTCTTTTTTCTCACACTAGCATCTGGTCGGGGCTGTGAATGTTGTCAGTAACTTGTGCTCCATTGTTCTTATAGCCTCATTTTGATCCATTGTCAGCCAGACTCTCATGAGACTCCCTTTATACAATGTTTTTGCCTCTCCAGGTCACCATTTACATCATTTCCTGCCATAGTTTTAACATCGGCTGGGCAACAAAGTATGCATGAATAGTTGGCCATTGACTTGTAATGCCAACACTTGAGCTTCATTGTTGTGCTGCAGATTGTTTGATTTGAATTCTAGTGTCAACTGTATTGTTTGTTTTGAATTGCTCATCTAAACACTGGAGGCCATAGTTTATGAAAAACAAACAAAAAAAACAAACAAAAAGAAAAAATCTGGCAGAAAACATGCAGAGATATGCATGTATGTGAATGTAAATTAAATTTTAAAACGTATCACTGTGCTCCAGTTTTTAACCATTTGCCTTTCTACCACCACAAAATATACTTGCTTCTTCCTTATGACTGTTGATTACTTTGTTGAGGAACATAAAAAAGAAAGAAAAAAAATAACAGAGATAAATTATGAAGAAAACTATGTCATTCGCACAGATGAGCAGAAGTCACAAGGGAGATTTGGTTCCTGTTAAACTATAAAAAGGTCCCTCTTGGGACATAAGATCTGAAGTGGGACTCACAGATTGTTCTGCAATCAGAGGCGACTGCACACCACCAGCCTGGATCTTCATAAACTGATAAATAATGGGTCCTTGGTGATATGGAAAAGTTATATAAAAGTTAGTCAGGGAAAGGATATGAATATTTGATTTCAAATAAGTACTAGTTAAAGAGTTACCAATTATTTTTCACAGTCAGACTTTAATAAAAGTTTTTTATTTTTTTTCTCAAAAATAAAAGGCTGATTGAAAAAAATAAATAAACATTAGAATTGTCCATAAATGTGAAGATATGAAAACTGCGAACTACCCTTGTGCTTCTTTGAGGACTGAAATCAGCCTTACATTTATCTTATATGTGTGTTTATTTCTGTTTATTTCAATTGGTAGATTCATTAATCACTAATGATGGTTGGTGAGCTCATCCTGTTGGGATCCAAGTGCCCTTGAGCAAGACAATGAACCCCAAATAATAACAAATGTACATTAAGTGTACAGTAAATGATGGTATTGTTGGATCAAAGCATTGATAAAATGTAATGTATTATAGCATCAATCTGTACACATGGCTGGTGTTAGCATATCAGAAACAGACACAAAGTCTAATTTTCTCTACTTTATACTGCCTCAGTCACACCCTTTTACCCAGGATGATTAAGGGCCAAACTACCCCGGGATGACCACTGGTCTACCACACAAACAGGAAGTAGAGAAGAGGTCAGTGAATGAAAGAAGGAAGTGCTGGCAAACAGCAACAATGCAAGAGGAGGAAACCCTTCCATTATAAAAAGGAACAGACCCCTACAGTGTGTTGGTCAGGGTCATGACTAGTGGAATTGTAGACAATAGGGGAACAAGGCCGCTGGCTGACCAGTGTAGGTGTGTTGTGTCTGTGTGGCTGAGATAGTAGAACTTCAAGGGTCAATGGAGACACAGGCAAGCAGCGGGAAAACAAGAATGAAGTGCAGAATAATTCAAACCCCAGTGCTGTAGTGCAGATTTAGAAGTGATCAATCTTTCTGCTCTGAACAGGCAAGTATTTAAGTATGTGAGTTTGGAAATGTAGTATTAATAAAATTCATAACCATCCCATTGGCTTCTCTTTCTTTTTGTGTCTGTGTGTATACTGTTCAAAATACTTAAAGGAACACCTTGAAAAAACACATCAGATCTAAATGGGGGGGGGGGGGATCATGTTGGACATCTACACTGATATGGACTGAGTAATGTGTTCGGAGCAAAAAGATGGAAATGAAATTCATCAACCTACAGAGGGTTGGCGGTGTCAGATGGACTGAACTATATTGTCCCAAAGGTGTTCCATTGGATTTAGGGCAGGCGAGCATGGGGGCCAGCCAATGGTATCAATTCCTTTATTCTCCATGAACTGCCTGCATACCCTCACCACACAAAGTCGGGCATTGTTGTGCACCAGGAGTAACCCAGAACCCACTGCACCAGTGTAGGTTCTGACAGTGGGTCCAAGGATTTTATCCAGATACCTAATGGCAGTCAGGATATTGTTGGCTAGCCTGTAGAAGACTGTGCGTCCCACAATGGATATGCCAGACCATCACTGTCCCACCACCACCAGTAATGCTGAATGATATAACAGGCATAACATTCTCCATGGCTTCTCCAGACCTGCTCAGGTCACCTTCATGAAGTCAGTTCCTGATTGTTTGGTCAGACATTCACACCAGAGGCCTGCTGCAGGTCATTTTGTAGGGCTCTGGCAGTGCTCACCCTTTTCCCTCCTTGCATAAAGGAGCACATACTGGTCCTGCTGAGACTGTGCTGGGAGACACAGCAAACCTTCTAGCAATGACACGCATTGATGTGCCATCCTTGAGGAGCTGGACGACCTGTGCGACCCTTGTAGAGTCCCGGTATGGCCTCGTGCGACCAGTAGTAAATGGTAAATGGACTAGCTCTCATTTTCTAAAACTAGAGAAAAAAAAAAAAAAAAAACAGCCAGAAATGTGTGTGTGTGGGGGGGGGGGGTGTCAAAGACCTCCACCTGTAAAACCATTCCTGTTTTGATTTTTTTCAACATGTTTGTGTATATTTTTATGTTTATTGAGATTTTTTTTATAATACCACTGCTTAGACTCCCTACTTGAGACTTGATTGTTGATTATGTGCACGTGCTTTTTTGGATGCCGCTGTCTCCTTTTCCTTATTTGGTTGGTGGGCACCCACAACCACATGACTCTGTTGAGATGTGGGCGTGTATAAATAACATTTACTGTAATGGTGATACGTCTGCGGAAGGGCAGCCCTAGCCCGAAACGTTACTGTTATTTAGGTACTTGTATTAAATTTATCATCCAAGAACTTTGTTGTTGTTGTGCAGACTTTCTCTTCTTTCTTTGGCCCAGCACCCAATTTTCAGATTATTGGAATGTGCGTGTCCATTGTTGCCCCTCTAGTTCACCTGTTGTTAATTTCATTAACACCAAAGCAGCTGAAACTGATTAACAACTGCCCCCCC
>JAVDPK010000318.1:205724-229622 GCA_034780415.1 Cichlasoma orientale | reverse complement strand
AACGGGGGCCCAAATGAGCAGACTCATAACGGGGCCCCCCCCCCCCCCAAGTGTGCTCAGTGGAGTCATTCTCTACCAGCAAGGGTAAAGAAATGAGACAAATTGTTTGTGACAATTAGGCTGATGCCAGATACTGCCCGCTATGGCCTGCGCAATCACTTGTCCCCATCAGCCAACTCTGTTTATCAGTAATTGCAATTTGGAAAGAACTCTGCGGCGATTAGGTCCAGGGAGTGGTCAGGCAGAGAGCTTGCCCAGCCCTAAACAACGGGGCAGTGTTTGGGTAGAGTCTGCACGAGGTCCCACTGAGAGACAGAGCAGCGGGTTAAGAGAAAGTGTGAAAGGAAGGAAGCAAGCAAGGAAGGAAGGAAGGAAGCAAGGAAGAAGGGATGGATGGAAGGAAGGAAGGAAGGCAGGAAGGAAGGAAGGAAGGAAGGAAGGAGGGAGGGAGGGATGGATGGATGGATGGAAGGAAGGAAGGAAGGCAGGAAGGAAGGAAGGAAGGAAGGAAGGAAGGAAGGAAGAAAAGAAAATGGCAAATATGCAGCAGTGACCCCTACTTTGCTAAATACTATCTGATCTTAACCCATCCTGTCTGATAAGGAAGGATAATTTTATCTTTCTAACTTTCAGTGTTCTACAAAACACTTTCATCCACTCACACTTCCCATGTAACTCTTAATTTATGGTACTGCATTTGTGTCCATTTTTGTATATATTTTACTTATTAAGAGAGCCTAGAGAGAGATCCTGTGCAGTCCTCCAAATCCCAACTGCACATTGCTCGACGTGAATGACGCGGTGTCAGCGGTGACTAGTTGACAAATGGGCCAAAACAGGGAAGGGAGTGACCGCGACAGCATGCATCCAGCAAAAGATCAGAAAACAAAGTATGAAAATTACAGAGAGTGGATGCAGTGGACACTTTCATTGTTTTTAACACTCAGTTTCACTTCAGCTCTTTGGATGTCGGTTGTACAACATATTTTTGACACTACCCCCAACAGACTGACAACAGACACTCTGCAGGCAGTCCATAGCTGCCCACGGACTGCCACCGCTCAACCATAAGTTCCCCTTAAGGCGATGGACCTTCCACAGGAGACAACTTTTGGTTCAGTGTTCAGAAATACTGTGATGGCTGGACAACCCACTGCCCATCTAAACCACCCCTGAAGGAAACCTCTCCCTTGATTGAATATGGCCATTTTAAAGAATATGATGTAAAAAAAAATCTAATTTATTTCCCTGTAATACCTTGAGTAATTTGAGTAATTGCAGAGTTAAAGATTTAGCAAATCTGCACCAGCAGGATTTAATTTGAGCGTGGGTGCCTTTAGGGCCTCCGAATTTTAAGCAAGAAACTTCTCAATAATACAGTCACACAGTTTGACAGACTGCTGGTAATTTCATAAGTGAACCAGGAACTTAAGTAGACTCTGTTCAAACAGTAGTTTCTATGTGTTATTCAAACCTCATTCCACCACTGCTCAGGTCTTTGATTGTGTTTGGTGAAACATAACACTGAAGTTCTAATCTATCAGACACAGAGAGGGAATGAAGAAAAAAAAAAAAAACCTAAGAAAAGAAATTAAATTGTCATCAACTGAAATGATTAAACAGGCAAGCAACATACCATATTACTAGTCCATCTGAAACATGGTATAGTGTCTAATTTTTTTATACATTTCATTTTTCAACCAAGTAATTTTTTTTTTCTTTGAAGGAGAGCGTTTAAGGAACTTGACTGCCATCTAGTGGATATCTATGGCAACTACAAATGGAGTGGCTGCAGTTCATAATTATTTTCTTCACACTGCATGATGATGTATCAGTACATTAGCACAGCAGATGGTGCGAAACCAGCTGGATACTAGATTTCACCATCACACTTTCTGGCTGTTTAATGATTCTCAAACCTGTTTAATTTCTCTCTTCTCACTGTTTTTCCTCCTTCATCAATGTAACACATGCACATGAATACATATAATAATAATAAAAAAACAATCTTTTTCCCAGTGTTTGCTTAATTGTATACAAAAACATGCACAACACCGCTGTACCTTTAATGTTAACAATTAAGATATAAACACGAATGATACATTTTAAAAGATGGTTCAGATTTTTTTTGACTCAGTATATCATCTTCTGTATTTATTTTTTCAACACACCATCCCAGTGCCCGGGTGGCTTGGGAGACTTAATAGGTAATCATCAATAGACAGATAAATGGAACCCCTAAAAAATAACAGGAGAGAAAAAATACTAAAGAAAAAAAAAGTAATCTTTAATTTGTTCCAAGTGTCCCAGATTATTTCTTTCACCTCCTTCCAGAGTAAAAACAAAACAAAACAAAACAAACACAAAATGAATCAAAAATATGCCTACGTTGTTTCATTTCATTTTTATTATTAGTGAAACATTTCCTCAGGATGTGGTTCATGCTAGTGTGGGAAGGTGATCATTAGGGATTTGAGTCAGACTATCCAGTGTGAAGTGGGAAACATGGGGTTACTTAAGGCCTTTTGATGGCCTTCCTGTCCTTGATGTTCATATACAGCAAGCTCAAAGGATATCTGTGACTCAAACTGTGGAGTGTTTACTGCAATGCTATTGTTCTAAATTGTGCCTGATGGTTAGAGCATACAGTGGAACAGGAGCAGCATGTCAATCCAACAACCAGAACTCAGACCCACTGAGAATTGTTGAAATTTAGCATTTAGCATGTTACACTAGATGGTGCAGTTAGCATGTTTTGATGAAGTAGCTCATCAAAACATATACACATGGATAACTATCAGTGCAGAGACGGACGTGCAGTAATGCAGGTGCAGTCATATAAAGTCATATACAGTGATAAAGTGATAAGGTGTCTGATAGACAGGCAGCCAAATATCAACATATATAATGACATGTATGTCCGATATGATTGTATGTTTAAGTAGTCTCCAGGAATAGTTCTCCAGGCTTCTTGAAGGACATTCAAAGCTCTTCTTTGGATGTTGGCTGCCTTTATGTTCTGTTCTCTGTCAAGATGATTCCACACTGCTTCAATAATGCTGAAGTCTGAGTTCTGAGGAGGCCAATCCATGACTGATAGTGTTCCTTTGCGTGTATGTGTATTTTCTATCCAAGTATGCTTTTACTGTATTGCCAGTGTACATGGGATCATTGTCATGCTGAAAAATGAAGCTGTTTCCAATCAGATGCTTTCCAGATGGTATTGCGTGGTGCATCAAAATCTGACCAGGCTTTTCTCTGTTCATAATTTGGACAAGATCCCCGACAGCGCTGCCTGTTCTGCAGCCTCAAACCACGACAGAGCCTCCACTGTGCTTCACTGATGGCTGTAGACACTCACTGCTGTACCTCTCTCTTGACCTCCTCTGTACATATTGACAACTATCTGAACAAAAATTTTCATATTTGGATGAATTGCTCCATAAGACCCGTTGCCTTTGATTTTCAGTGCAGTCTGTGTGTAATTTGACATACCCCAGCCTTTTCTTCCTGTTTCCCTATCTTAAGAATGGCTTCTTGACAGCCACTCTCCCATTGAGACCATTTCTGATGAGGCTTCAGTGAAGAGTATATGAATCAGCAGAAGGGCCAGACACTCAGGTCCTGTGTCAGGTCTTTGCCAGATTTTTTCCCCCTATTTCTTGAGGACATGACTTCCAGATACTGTTCATCCACTGTAACAAACAACAACAAAAAAAAAATCCTCTGAACATGGTCAGGTAGAAGGACTGGACTGAAACTGAATGAAAAAGTAGCCAGTGTCCAAAGAAAAAGATTTGAGTGCCCTGAAGAAAGCCTGGAAAACTATTGCTCAAGACCTCTTTAAAGCATTACAAGAAAGTCTGGCTCCCTGGAAACAAACTATAAAGAAACTGGGGTGGCTCAAGATTTCCCACAGTAATGTATACAGTATTGAGCTGCAAGCCAGTGAATGATTTGCAACAATTTGTACGGATGCTACAGGCTGATATCCATTTTCCACTATACGTAGCACAACAAATAGACAGTAAATCAAAAACAAAATTGGTAGTGAGTTGCATCAGGTAATTTCAGATAGTTTCAGCTATTCAAAAATAAATAAATAAATAAATTAAAAAAAAAAATATATATATATATATATATTAGCATGGAAATTGAATCTGAATCATTTTATATCATCCATAAAGCTGGATCACATAAAGTTCCCTGTATTTACTTCATAGAAAACCCATTTAAAAAAATCATATGATTTTTTGCCTTGTTGTCCTTTACATATGCACACACACACACACACACACACGCACAAACACACACACCCACACACGCGCGCACACACACACTTTGCATTTAATCAATGCAAAGTTGGAGCTACGGCAAAATTGTGAACTTTCACTGTTCACCTAAAAATCAATTTAAAGTCATGTTATGCTTCAGTAGCAAAGCAAAGCAAAACAAACAACAGAGCGACATCAGCAGAGAACTGGGAAGCCAAATGAATCACCCCTATCCGTTTTAAACAGAGGGAACCAGTGAATCATCCCAGTGCCAAACAAGACCTTGTTTTTTTTTTACCTGTAATAAAACTTTTACCTTTTCAAAGTCACCTCTTGGCAGCAACATTGCCTTCAAACTACCAAAGCAAGAATAAACCTGAAGAATGATGCTCTTCATTCAGTCCACCAGCTGACAGAATATGTACAATTTTCACTCATTGATTTTAATGTAAGCAAAGCTAAATTCTAGGGACAGCTGAGCAGCTGTTTTGCTCACAGTTCTTTACATGCATGTGTATATGCTGCTTCACAAGCGTGTAAGTCTCAGATCAATACTCCATAGTTTGTCATTTTGCCAGTACATTTTGTTCAACCTTTGTTCATCTCTCCTTTCACTTTGGTAGATGAATGCACAATCTGCTGTCTGGTTGTCATCATTCTTTGTTGATTTGCTTTAATTTTATGCAGGAAGAACAGGAACAAAGCCGAGCACTGTGATATGTAATGTGAATAAACCAGCCCAACCCAAACGTTTTTCATCAAATTCAAACAGGAGATTCTGCATATAACATCTTATTCTTATTATATTTTTCACCTATACGGTACATCTTCCACCAAGTACTTTCTTGTACTTTTCCATTTGCATCCTCTAGCCTTTGCCCTTCTCAGCCATCCCCCACCCACCTCACGCTTACCCCTCTTTCCTGTCTGCAGGCTGCCAGGCGCAGATAAGGTGTCTTGGCAAGGAGCTGGAATGCTGTCCTTCGCCTCACTGAATGGGAATCCAAGAACCTGTGTTCACACTATGTCTCTGGAACAATAGGACGGGGCAGAGGGGTAGCATTTGGGATAAAAATGAAAAAGAAAAAAAAAGGTAGACAAGAAAAACATGTGGAGGACTTTGAAAGCTTTGAAAGTCCAGATTTTAAGGGTTTATATATTTTTCAATTTAATTTAATTTGTTCTGATTTAACTGTATTGAATTATGTCTCATTTTTCTGACTGGATATTCTCAACTTTAACTTGCAGCAATATTTAGGTAAAATTTTGATTGTTTTGCCTCTGTACATTTAACCTGATCTTTCAGTAATTGTCCCACTTTTATTAAAAAGCTTTTAGGCTGCAGATAACTATGATCAGTTAAAATCCAGGCAGCGAAAATGATAGTGACAAAGAAGAAAACTATAATACTGCTTTCTTTGTTTTCCAGAGAAACCTTTGCTAACTGGTTCTGAGGAATTAGCATAAAACCTTGATCCAGTAAAGAGTCTCAGATATGAAGAGTTGGACAGCACCAGGCCCTGACATGATCCACACCTACTGGATAAAGAAGCTAACTGCACTCCATGAGCACCTGGCAGCACAAATTAACCAGCTGCTAGAAGCTAAGAGGCACCCAGAATGGCTGACTGAAGGCCTGACGGTCCTGATCCCCAAGGACCCCTGAGCAGGGCTCAGAAAGGAACTGGCAGAAACCCCAGAGGAGCATAACACCAGCTAGTCACTAGACTGACCAACCTGTGCACCACCTGGATTGATTACAAGAAATCCTATGTGTCAATGTGATACTGGAATGCCTCGAACTATATAAGATCAACAGGACCTTAAGGGTAGGGGTGGGCGGATTGGTCCAAATATCAATAGTTTTGATACCAATGCCGATATTGGTACTGGATCGATACTAGCATGATAGGATCGATGCTTTAGTTTGTTTGTCTCATGTAAGTATAGTAGGTTGCTCCCGTTCATCATAAAGGAAACATGTCAGCGCAAACACCGCTCCTCTCATGCAGGCACACTTTGCTCCGCCCTCTCCGCCCTTCTCTGGTGTGATTAGTTGTCCTGTGGTCACGTGACTCAGCAGAAGCGAGCAGAGCCACGTTGGCTGCACTGAGCGAGAACGGGGAGAAACCCATAGTGGTACTTTATTGTTTGAATGAAAACACTGCTAACAGCGATGCATGTTGGAAGGAAACTCTACTGTGGCAACACAAACTTATATAAAGACATGAAAGAGCATAAAAAAGAGAACTTTGTCCCGGAATGAGCCGGAGGAAGGAAATCCCACAGACAGACCCAGACCCCCAGTATGGCAGCAGAGCCCCCTCTCACAGTCATATTTACTTGGTATCAGATCGATACCAAGTAAATGCAGGGTAATCATCAAGGCTGTCTGTCTTGCATTGTGTTGTAGCTTTGAATAAATTGTTTGCTTCTCTTCTTGCGCCTCGATTTGTTTTGGGACACCGGCTCGACCTCTTCCCAGTGTTTTTATTTACCCTCACAGTTTTTGCACTTTTGTAAATAAATCTGGCTTTTTTTCATCATTCTGCCTCCAGTGTTGTGCATTCACATCCACTCTTACCTGAGCCTGTTATTCTGCCTCTAACTTTTGTTCCACAACAGCCATCTGCTGTTGGTATATAAGCCGACACAAGGATTCTATTCATAAATCTGGACCTGCTATTATTGACAAAAAGTGTCTGACCTCAGTCTTTCACATGAAAATAAAAAACACTCTCTTGGTCTGTTGATCCGAAACTGCATAAACAGTCGGCCAGCTACAGAGATTATGAGATGAAGCCTCAAATGTGAGAAAGTATGGTGAACAATGATAAGTGAACATTGCAATTCAAGGAGTGTTGGACGGACTGGAGGGTTATGTTATGCACATGCTTGTTTCATTTATTTTGGTGGTACATCAAAATCTAAGAAGATTCCAAACGGAAACAAATCTCCTAAAAACAAGATTCCCCTAAACATGATTGAAGCAAGAAAAATCACAGTGATTATAAATATGATTTCTTTTGGTGGTTTTGAAAGTTTATTTCTTTATGTTTTTAAAGCACATCAACCCTCCACACTGTGCCGGTAATTCAGTGGCAGCCGTTTTGGTAATTAGCAAAAGAGATATGCTACCTATAAGTTATTATCTGACAAAAACATTTAAGCTTGCGACGCTGAATATAAATACGTGATAAAAGAAAGCTGAGTAACTAGCTAGCCTCGTTCCAACATTTCTAATAGAGAAACATGAATAACAGAGTCTTAAGGACACGTCAGCGTTCAACTCTTTGAGTCTTCATGGCATACAAATCTGTTATATTCTCACCGCTGCACTTTTAGCTTATTTGAAATGGATTGCACCTCCATTTCAAATGAAATTCAGTCTTTCTTCTTTATAGCGCCATATGTCAGAGAAGGGAGAGATTTCTTCTGCATGCCATTCATATTCACTATTTCTGCCATCAAGGGAAGGCAAAACAAACAGGAAAATAGGCAGAGGATGTGAATGCTGCTTTCCTGGAGCCAAACCAGAGAAGCGGTAAATCATAATCCTTGAGCTGAAACTGAATTCACCACACCTATCAAAACCCATTTAGGATCAGAGGCCAGAGGTCCAACCATTTACTGGATGTGAGCTCCCCCCTTTTTTCTTCAATCCTTTTCTTTCAGGGTAAGAAAACGGATAAATGAAATCCAAATACACATGGATAATCCTCTGCGTCTTTCCAAAAAGGAAATTATTATATTTGAAGTTATGAAAGTGCTTCCTGAAGTGAAGGAAATGCACTAGATTTTTTAGGCCTGTGTCTTGATCTAAGAAAAACATAAGCAGACGCACTCTGGCAGAAAAATAATAAATGTGCTTCCACGGGCCTGCCTTTCTCTCGCTAGCTCAGCCCCTCCCTGTGCATTGTGATTTACAGTATATCAAAAAGCAAAAAAAAAAAAAAAAGAAAAAAGAAAAAAAGAAGTAAAAACTCTCAAAGGTCCTTCTGGCCAGAGACATGAAGGGAGGAAATTGCACTGATTTAAGCTCAGCTTCTTTTGGCATCTGTCTGCCTCCTTCGTTTTTCTGAAAGTGAGGGTGTTTGCGCCACAGCGGCTGGTCTAGATGCAGTCCTCTCAGATGTTTCCCCCTCGTCTCTCATTATATCCACAGTACGCTGATGAGTGGAAGTGACTCAGTGCATCTCGGTGCTTTATAACCGAAACCGTGAACTTCAACTACAATCAGCTTTTCTGTGCCGAAGCCCGAACAGAACGGCTGCCTTCGTTCGTAGAATTAAGTACACAAAGGTAAAGACGCTGAAGCTGAAGAACTTAAATATTAAACCGCATAAACCTTTATTACCTGAATAGAGGTGTGTAGTTATATTTTCATAACTCGTGTGTCCTCAACAGCCCCACTGAAGCATTTCAGATCATTTTCAGTCTGTGAAAAACCTCTAATAATCTACAGTGCACAACCTGCTCCACACCAAAGAGCACACAGACAGTGAGCACAGTGGAGCACTGGCAAGCTAAAGAGCCAGGAATTTCCCTGAAGATTTATTTGAGACCAAAGGCCCAACTAAAGAGAGTCAAAATCTGAGTTATTTATGCCATGAAGCCAGAAACATAATTCCAGATGAATATGATGATTGCCTCATAACCGCTGGATACACACAAATGGATACAATGTACACTTCTGCTGTTTTCAGAATTGCACTCTAGCCAAAAAAATTTTGGCACACTCATTGTCCGGAGAACATACACGAAAAAGAGTAATGTCATTATTCTGTTCATTTCTTCTGCACCAAGCGGACAGAAAAAAAAATAAATCAGCTATTGCACGTTTAACCTATGGCAAAGTTTAGTGTGAAAGCGAACAATTTAGCATTTTGTCTGGAGCTTTTTATTTTTAGCCCACGTTTCTCCGTGTCTTCACAGCTTTGGATTGCTCAGTGGGACAACAGATCTGTGATTCTCTGCTTCAGCGAATGGACGACTTTGGGATGACTTTGGGACGATTGATGGGCGCATCCCCACAGAGCTCGCATAGCATCAGCCCGCGTCTGAACAGTCTCCAAAGTATTCAGCTAATTTCCTCGTGGTGCAATATCTGCCAGCTTCTCCTTTTGTGCCTGCACCAGAAAGCACACATAATGATGCGCCGATTTAATGGCTGAGCAAACGAAAATAAAACAACATGTTTAAAATTTCATCAACTTTTCCAGTGGCTCCCTCTAAGTTTTATAATGTAATAAATTATAAGATAAATGATTAATAATACATGTAGTAAAATTTTTTTGACTTTATTATTCTGCATTTGAATCTCTGTTCCTTTAGCCTATAGGTGTACTGAGCTCAGGATCAGCTGGCTTTCCCTTTGATTTGTGGTGGTATGAATTGTGGTGGAAGTTAAATACTGCACCAGAGTGTAATTTTAAAGGCACTTGTACTTGAGTATGTCTATTTTATGCTATTTTTACACTTTCACTTTCCTATATTTCATGGAGAAATATCTATTTCTATTGTTGAACTTAGATGGAGGGAAGGTTTCATAAAGGAGCATTGCGTTCTGGATTGGTCGCATACCCCGTCTCACCATTTGAAAGAAGGCAATGTTACATCTGCATTGACTCCACTTTTCAGAACTAGAACTAGATATTTAAATACAGACTAAGGCTGGCATCTAATCTGATGGGTCGTCGTGTATCAGCAACCCAGAGCATCTGCATGAAGAAAAAAAGTGAAGAAATGGTTTTGTGAAATCATAAATAAATTATTTTTGTAGCTTGCCTCTTGAAATTTAATGCGCTCTCATATTGGCTAAACTCTATCCATTGTAAGTTTCGCACTTACAGTAACTCCTGCACTCATCCTTAGCAGTTGAGTTCCAAATGGAAGACCTTCCTCCTCTCCTCTCATTTCTGTTTATTTCCTTTTTTTTTTTTTTACCTTGGTGTAAATACAAACAGCAGACCCTTTTAGTGAAAAGTTCGAGCCGCTGCTATTAAAGCAGAGAGAATGAGAACAGTGGAAAGGCAGTGAGCTGTTACTACATGGAGATCATACAGTGGCTGTGGGACTGTTTCAGGTCTCTCCAAGTCGTCATTTTGAGCCATAAACAAAAGTAGAACAACAGTTTGGGAGCCAGTTGAGCCAGTCGAGGCTCCAGGATTTCATACTTCAAGTCTCGGTTTCATATCAAGCCAACACAACTTCTCAGCCTTAACTCCTCTAGCCATGTACCTGCCTTCCAGTCATTCGTTTTCTCTCTAGATTCAACCTACTTTCCTGCATGTCACACTTCTTAGAGCTGCCCTCACATCTTAGTCATGTTGGTTGTATATTGCCTCTCATTTCTCTTACATTTTCCTTTTCTATGTGGTTGACAAATTTCAAATCCACTGCCTCTTTTTCCCCTCTTCGCCTCCTCCTTTCAATCTTTTTTCTTTACATTTCCCACTCCTTTCCTCTTCCCTCTTTTTCTGTCTCCTCTGCTCCACTTGTGCATCCCAGCAGTCTAGATTTCCTTTCCTCGGGTTATAATACTTAGACTGTGAAATCACCCCGGCACAACACCCCTCCCTTCATCCATATGCCCTTCTTTCCCCTTCTCTAACATCTCTCTCTCCCGCCTGTGATCTCTTACCTCCTCTTACTACTTACAGCCAATCCTAAATATTTATGGCCTCAGAGCTTGAGAAGTAGGTGGGGGCACAAGGTTTTTCCTCGCCCATGATTACTTGGGTGTTGTCGGGAGCCAAACAAGGTGAGGCTTTGGACTGCGGTCCTGCGGAGGAGAACAGGGGCTACCCAATCTCCTCTGAGCACCCATGCTGAAGTGATTAGGCCACAGGAAGCTGAACCTGACATTGCTGACACTAGGCCCCCTTACCACATCCTGCTTCAACATCCACCCACACGGCATGACACCACCTCTCTGTGCTGACACCTGATTCACTATGGCAACCGCTGACTGATTTACATCTTCTGATATGGTGAGCAAACACTGTATGGGGACACACAAACGTGTAAAAGCTGAGACCAGTTAAAAAAGAAGAAAAAAAAAGAAAAGAAGAGAAAATGCTTTTGGCAAATGCCTTATTTATCTGCTTCAGATGTTAAAAAATGACTTCAAGTACTAAAGCTTTTAGCAACAAGTGGCATAACCACTGTAGACTTGAAGCTACAGAGCCTTACCTGGAAGAATGAATTCAGGGCTGGTTTTTAGTTTGTCTAATGAAAGAAAAAAGAGAAGTGATTATTTAAGTAGCAAAAGTTGTTACTTTGGTTGTCATCTTTCCAAATAAAGGGAAAATTGTATATAATATGCAATACCATTTAATACGTGTTTGTTCAAAAAGTAAATCCACTAGCTGAGAAAACCTTTATGGCAGAGCACTACTGCCCTCTTGTGTTTTGGAGTGAAAACGACAGAATCAAAAGTATGGAAAGTGCATTTGTTTTAATCTTGATTCTGCACAAATGACCCAATTTATACAATATAATTTAAGGCTAAAGAAGTTGCATTTGTCCACAATCAGTAACTTTTGCTCACATTTACCTTTTCTAAAAAACATGGAGAGCAACTTGGGGTTCAGTATCTTGCCCGAGGATACTTTGGCATGCAAACAGGAGCAGCCAGGGATTGAACCACCAACCTTCCAATTAGTAGAAGACCTGCTTTACCTCCTGAGCTGCAGCCTCCCACAACACATGAGCCGTACACAGCAGAACCAACAGTTTTCAAACAAATCAATATTCTCAGTTGCAGCCAGCGTTTTTGCCATGGTAAAGGCTACATGAGTGCAAGAAAACACTTTAGAACATGTTTATCTGAATACTCCGCTACAGAAGTCACCTCAGTCTTCGCCAGCACCTTACTAGCAGTGAAATCATTCTGCAAAATAAAGTCCACACCTTCAACTCTCAAACACAAGTACACATCTACAGCTACCTGATTGATAACCAGGTCTGGCTGAAGGAAAAATGCCTGCAATCTATATTGTGAATCGTGTATTATTTTAATCAGTAATCGTTTGGAATCCCTGTTGTTTTAGGTTATGCACACGTTCAATAAGGAAGATCAATCACTCATCTGTTTATTCATTACATCACTTCCTCTTTCCCACGCTGTCAAACTTATTATTATTATTCATTACTCTGGTCCAATAATTTCCTTTCCCATCTAATATGCACCAATCAGCCACTCTCCTGTGTGCTTTCACTCTCAGTGCTCTTCTGTCATTCTGCCTTTCAGAGAGTTCGTGCAACCCACCTCCTCCCCATCTCCACCTCACCCTGGTCACTCAGAGCTCCATCCAAGCCTCCACCTGCATTTTCACCACCACCAGCACATGTTATTTGCAAATGATCAGACTTGATTGGTGTGTCTGGACTGTATGTACTTGACTCAACTTTCCTTCCAACTTTGCATGTATAGAAGCCTTTGGGGAATGGGGGCAAGCTTCTATAAATGCGGTTCAGGGAATCAGTCATCTATCCATCTATTGCATGTTGTCTTCTATAGCACTCTGCTAGAAGCAGCTTAGATTCTGATCAGCACTTTCCAAAATCTAGTTTTAACATTTCTATTGCATGTCACATTGAGACCGCTGCAAAAAAACACACTGAAATTTTAATTTAGTGGTTACAGAACACAGATCAAGAAACAGTCTTAGAATTAGAATTGCATTTCACACAACCTCCAAATGCGGTTTGGATCACATTTTTATTTATTTATTATTATGATTTTTCTTGCTGTCCAAAATAAATTCTGGCTGGGAGTCTGAACTCTACTTGGCTGCGTGTACTAATAGCATAGACTTGCAGTCAAGTCCATAAATATTTGGACAGGACATAATTTGCAGTTTTTTTGTTTGTGTACACCACCAGAGTGGGTTTGAAATGAAGCAAAAGCTGTCTGAAGATAATACTTTGGGATTTACTCAAAGGGTTTAAAAATGTTACAGCAAACATTTAGAAATTATGCACATTTTTTTATATTTCTTCATAGAGCCTCATGTCCAAAAACCATTAAAACCGCATCACTGCATCGTACTGTTGGTGTGACTGTTGATCCAAGAACTTTGTTTCAGAAATGAGCTACACATACTGACCATACTTGAACCACAGAAAGAGGGACCTAAAATGTTTTCAAAGCTATAAATGCCACATTACTATATTGGAAAACTCTTCAAGTGTTGAAACAAGATTTCAGAGAGTTGAGCTCTAACTGTTAATTTTGGCTAAATAGGGTTCGGATGGATGGATTGTTAATTGGATAATACCTTTACCACTTGCCATGTCGAGGCTGTCTTGAGCTGTATACACTGTGTACCCAGACAAACTGTCCATTTTCAAACCAGTTCAAACTGTGAAAATTATGCACTAAAACCAAACAGCAGCATCAGAGTCTAGATGCATGAAATGCTGTACATTCATGGCTAAAACATAAACCATTTTTTGCACAAAGGCAGAAATGCACATGTTCTTTTTGTCTTCCTGTCATGAAGTAGTTTGATGCATGGTGAATCTCAACTCTCCTCTTTAGCCATGAAAGGATGCCGACACTCCCTAATTATTAATTATTACTTGCACATAAAAATGTGTTTGCAGCACAAGTTATTAAGCAGGGAAATTAATATGACAGCACCAAAAAAGCACAGTTTCATCGATTCTAAAATCCAGACGCTCTGACAATCTGAGAAGTTGATAAAAGCCAAAGGTTTGGTATCTGTTCTGTAATCAAGAACAGAACAAAAAGAGTAAATGGAAAAAAAGAAACAGAGGTTATAAGCAAAGGTAGCAGGCAGGGGTAAAATAAATAAATAAATAAATAAATAAAGAAACAAAAACTGGTTGGACCAAAATTCAAGAAAAGAGAGCATGAGGGCAAGAGGAGGAGGAGGTTTATTTCCTCTGCTGCCCTCCACTGCTTTATCTTTAAGGCTACAAGGGATGAGCACAGTCTCTATTTTGGGCCACATAGCTTTGGCTGGAATTGGTGGTGATCAGGAACATGACAAAGATGCACAGATGGAAAATGGTTTTTGTATGCTGGCTGTGTTATTAAACCAGCTGAAATTTCAACAGTGCCAGAGCTTCACACAACAACAGCAGACATTTAAAAGTGCTTTAATAATAAGGGGACTAAATAATTTTATATTCTCTCAGTGACTTTCCTAACAGAACACAGTCGGCACGGCCTGAGGTACATGAGGTATGAACGTTCTTCCTTCTTAAATGCAATTTTATGTGTGGGAAATGGCACATGCAATGCATTTTTGAGCTTTGTGGTGTAGTTACACATTTGGACCCAAGCTACACTGTTGCTGTTGCCTCTTGAGTGAGTGAGTGAGTTTTACATGCTGAAGCGGGGCCATCCGGTTAAGGCTGATAGAGATAGACATAACAGGGAATTGACTGTAAAACCGATGAGCCACGCTTCCACGTCTCATGCACTCTCTCAGAAGATAACACACAAGCAACCGCATTGAAAACAATGTTTTTCATGCTTTGTGTCTTGCTTTATTAGCCTCTTAAATGAACAGCAGTTGCATAGAAATGCATTGACAGTACACCATAAGGTTCTTTTGTTGACAAGATAAAGGTATTTTTTATGCTCTGCATCATGTATTTATAACATCTAACAATATACATTTAACTTGTTTATTCCCTGAACAATTTAAGTAAATAAGGCACATTCTTTATATATGTTATATTCATGTTAAATTATGCACATTTAGGCATAGAATAATTCCCGTTTCCTTCAAGAGCACTGGCTCTCAATTTGACTGATATTTATTTTGTCTCTGTCTCATCCACACTCTCTTTCACCAATCAAAATATATCGAATTTTTAATAGTGATTGCGCTCTGTGTGTCTGCGATCTTTGGTGAAAGTGTTTCATTTCACTAATGCAGAAGTGAAACCAGCTCCATTAAAAATGAGCGTCTCGCTCAGTACTCTAGGGGCTGTGAGAATAATCACAACACTGCAAGACCCAGCAAGGAATAGAAACACCAGTCAGGAACAAAGGAAATGGAAATCAATGGCACCATATGCAGATTTTTTTTGACAACTCAACACACAAATAATCTTTTGAGAGTTTGCTCTCTGCTTCCTTTGCAAGGTTAAAATAACAACTAAGCAGGGAAGAAAAAATATAAAATGCAGTATGTTGAAGAAAGGGCAAAGCATTACATCTACTTAGTTTTGTGTGAAGGTGTTCCAAAACAATCAATAAGGAATGCACTGCATTACAAGCAAGGTTGATTCGCCTAAGGCATGGTCATATCTTTAAGTGCACACTACCAACCTTAGGAATTCATTTAAAGCTAAGCACTGTATTATTTATTAGCTGCAGTTTATATTTTATGCACAGTTGTAGTTGTCAGCCTGACGACACTTAAGAAGCTTGAGGAAAGTCTCCATCTTATGAGCATCCTTTTTGAAGCAGCTGAGTAAGGTATAGTCTCTCATAACAGATTCCAGCATATCTGGCAGCACATCATACTGGAACGGGCCTTGTTCACTGTAGGTTGTGGTAAACGTCCCTTCATCCAGCATCTGCATAGCAAACATAGGGAAACACAATGGAAATATTCAGAACAAAAAGACAAAGGAATACGATTATTTTGAAATTTAGATTTGCTATCTATAGATACAGACATAAAGATCCAAATCTTTTTAATGTGGGTTCAGTTGAATACAATAACAGTAATCCTGAAATGTGAACCCACCTTTTTAATGAGGGCAACCACCCCTTGCTCCAGACTGACCAGCTTCTCAGAAACCCATTTTGTCTTGTTGAGCAGCATTTCAGGAGCATGATCGTAGCGATCCAGTGTTGTTTGCAGGTAGACCAAGGGCTCAATCCATGACTGAACCAGCATCAGCACAGAGTGGAGCAGCCATCTATCCTGCAGGACAGAAGTACACACACACATACACACACACACACATATTTATATATGGTTTCTTTTGAGTGAGGATCATTAGCTATAAACCATATTGCAAGAAATGTAGGCTGAAGCGATTGAGCCTCCTTAAATCTCCCTAAGCAGAAGAGACTCTAAAGTATGTGCAAATGACCACCATACAAATGGCCATTAAATGGCAGAGCAGGCAATATTCCAACAGAAAGAGCAGAGGATAAATTACTCATAAAATGTGAGGTTGTAGTATATGCTGCTTCAAAGATCACATTTACTGTTATGCGACGACATAACTTTTAACCAGCAGTTTCAATACTGCTAAAAATGATCCTGTGAAGAAACTGCTGCCATATACTATGGCTTTTGTTCGTTGAAGGGTCATTATTGCAGAACAGCCAATTCACCCTTCACTCTAGTATCCACCCTACTGACCAAGCTGGCCTTTGTCCCAAGATTGCGTGCTGCTAGATAGCAGGCAAAACCTCTTTTAATGTAATTACGGCAAACATCACAAAAATTTAGCAAACAGCAAACGGCATGGAGGCTCAGCTGAACACAAGGATGTGTAACAATAATATTGTATTAACAACACCCCACACTCTCACTCACATGTGCGTGTGAGAAACACATAGATTGTTAATTCCACTCAAATCCACTAATACATGCAAGCATGCAAACCCCCATGAAAGGAAAGCGCCTCTATAATCACGTACTATATATGCAGTGATACATAAAAGCAAAGCTGTGAACACACAAATAATGGCAGTTTTTGCCCATTAAGATGTGACAAAGGAACAAATCTGTGGCAATCATCAATCGTGCGCTTACGGATATCTGTTGAATTTCACTTTTGGAGCTGGGGATCGGTAATGCATTGGTGATACACGCATAGCCAGCCTGGTTACTCTGAAGTCGCAGAGGGAGCGGGATGAACATCTCCTCCTGTCACCCATTCAGAAATGGTGGTTAAAAAAAAAAAAAAAAAGGAATATAGTTAAATTTCCACATTTAAAATGATAAGTATGCAAACAGGTATTATCATCTATATTTCCCTTTCAATTTGGTTTGTTTTTAGCCATTATGGTAAAACATTTACAGCTTAATCCTAACTCCTAAAAACTACATTCTACAGAAAAAGGGGAAGCATAAACTATTCTAACAGATCGCTGTATCAAAAGATCAATCATTTATCATTCAGTGCCACCGGAGAAAACAGCACAGATACGTTTTGTTCTCTAGGAAACGCTCTTCTGAAGACCCTGTGCAGCATATTCATAGAAAAGTCTAATTTCAAAGATCATTTTCACTCTGCAGCCACAAACTGAAGGATATTTAACAGAGTGCAAAACCTATGCGTTCACTGTTGCAGTATATCATATTACCTCGCTGTAGGCCGGCTTCTTCAATGAAATATCTTTTACTCAAAAGATATAGAAGATTGCTCTGAACACTGGCAGTGTGGCGACCATTGTGCAGCAACAAATACACTGTATCTAGCTAAAAGTTTCAGGGGTTGTCTTGAAAAGGTCAACAAAAGTTCACATGCTCCATATTTCCCAGATTGTCCAAAAATGTAAATGTAAAGCACTAAGACGTTTACTGATAAGGAATTTCTTTCTAGCTCTGATATGCAAGAAAACAGTTTCAGTCCTGCCTGGATGTCTCGGTTTCACACTTTTGTTCTATATAAAAAGTAATATCAAACTTCTTCACAAATGCAAAAAAAACCAAAACAAAACAAAAAAACCTGCATTGTTATCACTGTGGCCTTTGCCTAGGGCTATATATATATATATATATATATATATATATATTATATATGTGTGTGTGTGTGTGTTATACTCGGCAGCCTCAAATAACAATTCTCTTGCTGTAGGTGGTTTTCTCAGATTACACTCCATTTGAATCTTCTCTTTCTCGTGACAATTACAATAATTTTGCATTAAGTGATGCATAGTGTGAGAAGTGATTTAAAGCTTTACACAAACAACTCAGTCTAGGCTCTGGCAGTATTCTTTTCAAGCATGTGAACGCAGCAGCGCTGTTGAACAATCAGTTTTGTTATTTGTTTTTTTGTTTTTTTTTACATTGTAAAAGTGAGAGTGCAACGATTCATTTTGGCTTTACTCACAAATAAGGAACACGCTTCTTCTGAGACACGGTAGATGAGCTCAGCATGATGGATGACTCTGTCGAGAAGTTTCTCTTGTGAGATGGAGGGGCAGCGAGTAAAGCTGCCCGGCTCTTCTTTACAGTCTAGTGGCATGCTTACAGTAAGAATATAAGGCCAGAGCAGTAGACCCCACACACCTCGCTGGATGCCTGAAGATGCATATATATATACAGATGGAACAAACGTTCACAAATAAAAACAAATATGCAGAAAAATTAAGATTTAAACTTCAAACTTGTAATTTATTTATGTTACACCGATACATTTAGATCAGCACACTTACAACCTAAAAAAAAAAAAAAAAAAAACGAAGAAAAAAGAAACAATCAGAAAATGAGGGCTTTGTTCTGATACTTTACCAGTCATGCTCATTCTATCTGTCTTCTTCAAGTTTTTCTTGCTATTGTGTTTATGCTGACTTCTTTATAAAGCCTGATCAGACCATGAATAAAGGAATAAGACATTTCAGTCTTGCGTAGGTTGCTGTAAAAAGATACCGGTCATCCCCAAACCAACGCATCTCTTTTCTCATGCATAATACCAAGAGGGGACATGTTCTCTTCCCAAATAGCTTTGTTCTTCACGTAGCTTTGCTCTTCATTTGAATGGTTATAGCTTATAGCTCATGGAAATCTGAAATCCAGAATCTCATAATTAGAATATTTCTTACGATCAGTGAAAAAAAGGCTTTAGAACCCAAAAATAAGTACATTAAAAAAATAATAATAATACAGATATGTGCCTACATTTCTTTTCCATCCAGCTTTGTGATTCTGTTGGCCAATAATCCAGAAATAAAGACTGATTAAATATATCAAACAAAAGCTGAAAGAAGACGGGAATTGAAAAAAAAAGAAAAAAGAAAAGCTTCTTGTCATGCTGTAGTAAGTATGTAATATAGATTTAAACATGCATGACAGAGAAGGCTGCAGAAGAGAAAGCGTAGAATTATAATAAAAAAAATTATTTATTTATTCGACATCCATATTCAGCTCTGCTCAGAAAACCACGGGTGTCTACAAGGAGCTCTACCCAGAAGCTATGGTTTCCCCAATTGTAATGACTGTGTTTAACTGTCACAGAAGGAAGCAGATACAATCTAACACAGTAACCCCTGCTTGCATGAACGAGTGCCAGTGCAGGTAGGTGTAAAAAAACTCCAATGAATGCTCCATTTTTGTGTTTTCTTCTACTGCCTGGAGCCTTTACTGCACTACTTACATTACTTATTTTAATTTGAAGGGTGACCAAAACTGTAAGTTTACTAGTTATGAGTTGTCTGACAATTTGTGTTTATGAATCCATCTGCATTGATGCACGGTACACAAAATGTATAAACACAGAAGAAATGAAATTGCTTATTGTTGTTCAGTATAAATCACAATCATTCTATGCAATCAAATAAATATGGATACAAATAACTTTATTTTCCCACTAACTACATCACAAAAATAGGCATGACATTTAAGACACCTGTGCTCACATGTTTATTCCTTCGCTGAAGCATGTTTAAGGATAAGTCAAAGACAACCAGAGGCTCAGGAAGTTGCATCTGATTGGTGTTAAGTTACTGAATTAAGCGTCACAGTGGTTGCTATTCAAGATACCTGGAGCCTCCTTTTATGTTTGCCATCCTGTTTTATATAATCCTCTGTTCTTTTCTTGCCACCTTTTGTATACTCCTCCTCTTTTTCCTTCTCCGTGTTTTTGATCAACATATTTTTCTCGTTTTCTTAAAACATCTTTACGCTAAATCTCAACAGAAGAAATTTATGAGAATCCCTTTGATAAATTAGCAGAATAATCCTATTAATGTGATACTGAGTCACAGTTCTACTGACATTTATTTTATATATATAACAGGGTATTTTTATTAAGTTTGATGTGTTTTTGTTGCCCAGAAGGAATTTATGGCCATTTTGTGGCATAAACTTACACAGATTCACCCCCGATCACTGTAATGAAAGAGCTGACATATTCAGGATAGACAAACATTTTCCATGCACATGCACAAATGAATAAAACAGATCTAGTTAATTATGGTCAAAATGGTGGTGCTAACATTTCTTTGCTGCAGTAATCAGTAGTCTTTATGTGATTCCCAACACCAAATTACTGTTGAACATAAATGACCGAGGTTCTGCAAACTTGTAATTATTGAAGGGTCTTTACCTTACCATATAAAACACCTTGAGGCAACTGTTTGTTGTGATTTGGCGCTATATAAATAAAACTGAATTGAATTGATTTGAATTCCCGGATATCTGTTATGCTATGAAGCATAAGTGAATCAGATTCATCTGTGTCATGTTCCCCTAAAAAGTCTGTGAGAAAGTAATAAAAAGCGTGCGGGTTGAAAAAAGGAGACATGGAGGCAAAATGGTTGAAAGTTTTTTATTAATAATTAAACTGAAAGAGACAGGCAAGCTGCTATCACCATCAAAATTAAGAAAACACAATAAAACACAGAAGCTAGTCACCAAACAAATGAATAAGTTAAAAAGAAAAAAAATCACTGAAACACACCCTCCTCTCCACAGCAGGAGGAAGCAACCACAACACACAGGTCACAGGCTGCATCACAAAGGCTCCCTGGCACTGGAACTCTCATCACTCTGGCCTTAAGTACTTTGGCTTAATTGCTGAGTAGAGTCAGCCATACAAAAGGAGTGGCACCGGGAGAAAGAGCAAGACACCCACTGGGTCAAAAATCAGAGCAGGCACTGATAAGGCCATAACAATCTGATCCATAACCTTCCCTCTAACCCCTAACCATAACCCCCTAACACTAACCTGGATTCCTCTTGTGCCCGGAGAAACCCAGGCCTCATGTGGGATGAAGAAGGGATTGATGCCACCTTAAACAGAAGCCTCTGGTACACCACCAACCCGTTTACGTCTCTAATTGTTTTTCTCCACTTGGCGACACATCCTCCAAGAAACAAAGTCTGGTTATTGGCAACTCTGTTTTGAGAAATGTGAAGCTAGAGACACATTAGCAACCATAGTTTATTGTCTTCCAGGTGCCAGAGCAGGTGACATAGAAGGAAATCTGAAACTGCTGGCTAAGGCTAAACTTTAATTTTGTAAAATAATAATTCACGTTGGCAGTAATAACAGCCAGTTACATCTTTCTAGATAAAGCCCACACTGGGAAACCTTGTGGAGAAAACTTGTTAGGCGAACAGGCATCCATCCCACTTTGGATGGAGAAGCTCTGATTTCTAGCAGCAGAATTGCAGTCTCACCCTCCTCTCACCCACAACTGGTCGCGGCAGACGGCTGCCCCTCCCTAAGCCTGGTTCTGCCGTAGGTTTCTTCTTGTTAAAAGGGAGTTTTTCCTTCTCGCTGTTGCCAAGTGCTTGCGCATAGAGGGTCATCTGATTGTTGGGGTTTTCTCTGTATTATTTGTAGGGACTTTACCTTGCAATATAAAGCACATTGAAGCAACTGTGATTGGGTGCTATATAAATACAACTGAACTGATTTGAATTGAATTACAGTAACTAGTCTTCCTGTTCTCCTGACCTGAATCCAATTGAGAATGTTGTTATTGTATCAATGCATTATTGTATTGTATCAATGCATTCAACACTGCCCCAGGACAGGATCCACCATCTCAGAAATACACCCAGATGTTACATACAGGCCTGTAAGGGCCATAAACTTAACTGAAGCACATTATCATGTAAGTTGGATCAGCTTGTGATTTAAATTTTATTTTCAAAAGTTCCTAAATGACAGATCAACACATTAATTAAAAACACTCATTAACAGAAACACATGTACATTTATATATTATAAAGTTTTATTTGTTTATTACTTTCAATATTTTCAGCACTGTTTTAACTATGTTAAAACTACCACTTTTAAAAGTAGCAATTTTTTGTGAATACTGGTTGTAACTTTTAGTTATTACAAGATAAATCAATTTTTTAGCACAAAACAATGTTTCATTTAATTTTTGCGCTATAGAATGAACACGCGTCTATACAGTAAATTAAAATTTGTGATTAAAACTTAAATTCATTCATACATGATTCACGTGTGTGACATATATTTGATTCTTTTCCTCTTTAGTACTGGCTTTTGTTGGGCCTCACATTTTTAGTGTATTGAGATTGCTTTTTAAACAAATTTTAAATTTCTATTTCAATTCAATTCAATTTCATTTATATAGCATCAAATCACAACAGTTGCCTCAAGACACTTTATCTTGTAAGGTAAAGACCCTACAATAATACTGAGAAAACCCCAACAATCAGATGACCCCCTGCGAGCAAGCACTTCATGACAGCAGGAAGGTAAAAACTCCCTTTTAAGAGGAAAAAAAACCTACGGCAGAAAAAGGCTCAGGGAGGGGCAGCCATCTGCTGCCACCAGTTGTGGGTGAGGGGAGGGAGACAAGACAAAAGACAGACTGTGGAAGAGAGCCAGAGATTAATAATAACTAATGATTTAAATGCAGAGTGGTGTATGAACACAGAGAGCTTGAAAAGAGGTAAATGAAGAACAAACACTCAGTGCATCATGGGAAGCTCTCATCAGCCTAGGCCTACTGTAAGTTTAATCAAAAAGGATAATTTCAAGCCTTATCTTAAAAGTAGAGAGAGGGTATTTCTTCATAAATTAAATTTTAACTATTAGAGACAAAATTACTTATAACCATCTCACAGGCATATCTTGTATACAGCTACTTTCAGTACTGCTGATATTTATTGAGACTCTCTCCAATTCTTTCTGAATTAACTTCAGTAGTTACTTCCTCCAACCCATCAATGTGTCTATTCCTATAAGCCTGCACAAAGAAGTCCTACGATTAATTAATGCTTTAATTTTAAATATGATCAATCTATCTATATTAATTGGCTATGTGCCACAGGTTTTTAAGGTGGGAGTAATCAAACCATTACTTAAAAATCCATCACTTGATCCAGCTGTCTTAGCATATTATAGGTCAAACTCCAACCTTCCTTTTATCTCAAATATTCTTGAAAGCGTAGTTGTAAAACAGCCAACTAATCATCTCCAGAGGAATGGTTTATTTGAACAGTTTCAGTCAGATTTCAGAATTCATCACAGTACAGAAACAGCATTAGTGAAGGTTGCACATGATTTTCTTATGGCCTCTGACAGTGGGCTTGTCTCTGTGCTTGTCCTGCTGGGCCTCAGTGCAGCATTCGATGCTGTTGACCATAATATTTTATTACAGAGATCAGAGCATGCCATAGGCATTAAGAGTTGCTGTGGTTTGAATCATATTTATCTAATAGACTCCAATTTTTTCATGTAAATGGGGAGTCTTCTTCATACACTAAGGTTAATTATGGAGTTCCACAAGGTTATGTGCTGGGACCAATTCAATTTACACTATACATGCTTCCCTTAGGCAATATTATTAGAAAGCATAGCATACATTTTCACTGTTATGCAGATGATACTGTTAACGTGTTCGTTTTATTGTGAAGGAAAAGACCTGAAACACTTAAATTAGAAAAATAGAACATTTAATATTGAA
>JAVDPK010000318.1:148117-179275 GCA_034780415.1 Cichlasoma orientale | reverse complement strand
AATAAATACTTAAGTAAAGTACAGATACCTGAAAAATCTACTTAAGTACAGTAACGAAGTATTTGTACTTCGTTACTGTAACGAAGTAACGAAGTATTTGTACTTCGTTACTTCCCACCTCTGCTTTCCAGTGACAACGATGCTGATATCACCTTCTTCTAGTCACAAGGACAAACTTACATTTGTCTTTCCTCTACCTTTGACACTGTGGTTCCCAATTCTCTTCCTTTAAATTTTGTTCAAAGTCAAAAGGAAAGTGTACTGGCTATGAGTCATGCTCCACTGCCACTGTGCCACTTCTATTTTGCATTTTCATATTGCAATATGTATTTCTGTTCTTCAGTATCTTCTATTATTACACATACTCCGGTCAAGAAAATGCGACTTTAATCTCAGTAGGATTTACTTGACTAAATAAGCTCTATACTCAGACTTTTTTTTTTTTTAACATTTTTTACAAAAATGTTCCAGTCCTCTCAGTTTCCTACAGCTTTTTCCATATGGTAGCGCGTCCTATATGTTTCACAAGGGAGCAATTAGACATAATTTTGTAAGTGGTAATAACTTGCGATTCAAATTGTGATTGCTCATGTCGATCCCAGCTAATTTTCTATAAATGCGCAGCAATCAATAGACGGAATACCAGGAGGTAACCAACATGACACTGAATACATCACTCAGTGTTTATAACTGACAGCAGATTAAAGCAATATAACACTAAACAGATGGTAGATCTCCCTGGCAGTATTTATTTATTTAACTTTATAATAATTAAATTTGGTAATAATTAACTGAGTTGCCCTTATTTGTCTGGTTTGATAAATTATTATTATCATCATTTATTTAGCATTAGCATTCATTTAGCGAAACTGCTGGCTGATTAACCTTGAATTTGTTTCAGGGCTATCAAATTTGCTATTGGGCCCAGTGAAATGGAGATAACTGGGTAGGTGGGCTTTCCTAATGAGATCCTTGATACACAAAAAGGCAACAAGTTCTTTAGCACAGCTAACAGATTACTGTGTTATTATATGTTCCTTTATATTGTCATGTGTATACCTGTGCCTGCTCTTGAGCATGTGGTTTTGCATGTGCATGCTAATGCGTGTATATGAATGCTTTGCGAATTTACAGAATAAATGTACAGTACAGTCTTTAATGATCTGATATGATAGCATGTCTTTAGATTGATGCAGTTTACAAATTGAGAGACTAGGAAAAGTAATGAACTGGATAAATGACCTGGTCACTCTATGTTGAGTATATAAGGCATCAATCATTTTATATTTTCAACAGCACTGCCTAAAAGACCCACAATGAGTCCCTCAGTTATTCTTACAATGAAGAGTTGTAGAGTGCACAGCCAGCATGCTGAAAATAGTACAGCTGATAAGGCAAAGAAAGTTGTTTTTTTTAATGCTTCAGAATGCAAACTTTCTGGTTTATACCAATTTGGTTTACAGTAGGTATGAAATTGTCTCTCTCACTCTGTGTGTGTGTGTGTGTGTGTGTGTGTGTGTGTGTGTTCATTTGATTGAGCCTTTAGGGATGTTTAAACTGCTTTTGAGTAGTAAAATATGATTAAATTGCAAAATTCTGGTCGGTTGTTACGTTCATATCCAAAGACGTATTTTCAAAACACTATTCAGAATTCATACATAATTTACCTGCTTACACTCTGAGTTTACAGTTTCTTGATATTACAGGCCACGATAACATTAGCTTCTTTATATGCAACTAACTGGAATAGTTTTAATTAAAAAAAAAGTGTTTTTGCCAAAAGTTAAAATATATTTTAACATAGTATGTTTTCACCCTTATTAATATTTTGCACCACACCAGTTGCCATTTGACTCAGACCAAATCACTCGTTGAAGTTCTTATTCATTTTTCCCACTTTGATTACTGTGGGTTGACAGAAAACCGTTCCATCATCAGAGGCAAGGCATAGTTGCAGATGACAGTTCTGGGCTGATCCATTACCACTTTGCCCCAGGCTTAATTACCAACTCCCTCCAGTTACACGCAACACCCTGTGTTTCAGATGCAATCTTTCTTTAACTTCTCAGTCTGGTTACAGCAACAGCAACACTTCTATTCCTCCTGCATTTACACTCCTGTACCCATGGGATCTATGGTGAAGCGCACCTGCAAGAATTAAAGAGCAACAATGATGATCACTGGTGATGAATTCATCTCCCAAGTTTGTTATTTCCCGCTGGGATTTGATGCTGCAGAAGCCGAAGCAGCTGCAGCAGCAGACGTATGACTGCCTTGTTGTGATGCCACGTGTCATTTTTGACAAGTCTCAGGGATAAAGAAAACAGGCATAAAGCCTTAAATCAAATTGGTCACACAGCCTTGCCAATCACCGTGGACAACATATGCAGGCTCACAACCAAGGTGAGGCTCCTCTTATGTGTCTAGGCAGTGAGCAATCTCACTGTGCTCTAAAATGGAAATGAAACTATTACACACCCACAGCTATTGAGGAAGGGATTTGTGTGGGCTGAGGTACAACTATACTAGATCGCCACTGTGGGAGAAGCTTTAGCTTTGCCCTTCTTTAAAGTGAGATTTACAAAAAGGAAATGCTTGGGTTGGTTTATTCAAAAGAAGCTCCTGATGGTGGGAAGACAAAAGGTACTTCACACTACCCTCCCCGGGGCACATGTACACCAAAGCTCCACTTCTCTGCTTTACTCCTTATTCTAAGTACATGTTCCCCCCTAGAGTGCACTGCACTCTCTTCTGCTCCTGCCTCACCGCTCAATCTTTTACCTTCTCTTTTTTCTACATTCTCCCTATCATTATTTCTTTCACTTAATTTCACCCATCTTCTCCCATCTTGCTGTCTCTCATGTGCTGCTTCTTCTTCTTCGTCGTCTTCTACTGCTCCTCATTCCCATTCTCACCTTTAAGTTTCTCTTTTTTTTACCTCCTGCTTTCCCCCCTCGCTGCTTCCACTCTCTTCCTCTTTCTCTCTTGCTGTCTGTAGCCACGTGTTGGCTAGCTCAGAGCAAAGCCCTCTATTAACAGAAGCTGAGGCCAGATGGTAGCTCAGAGATGGATCATACAAACTGAAGATTTCTGGGACGTAACACTTTTTGTTCTTATTTTTTTTTAAATCTAATATATTATATATTATATTTAAATCTTTAAAAAAAGAAAGAAAGAAAGAAAAAAAATATATATACAGGCATGCGATGCACATGCACCCAGCCATACACGTGACCAGGCCACCTTCTTCCATTCCTCTGCGGTCCTGTTTTGATGGTCACGTGCTCGTTGTTGGTTCTTTTGGCAGTGGACAGGGGGTCAGCATGGGCACTCTGACTGGTCTGCTCAAAGAATCTCGATGCACTGTCTAATATGACATCTTTCTATCAGAGCCAGCATTAACTTTTTTGTCAATCTAAGCTACAGTAGCTCATCTGTTGGCTCGGACCACACGAGCCAGCCTTCGCTCTCCACCTGCATCAGTGAGCCTTGACCACCCACGATCCTGTCACTGGAACACCCAACAAGAGCTGCAGTTTTTGGATGACCCAGTTGTCTAGCCATCACAATTTGGCCCTTGTCAAACTCGCTCAAATCCATACGCTTGCCAATTATTCCTGCTTCTAACATGTGTGTGCGTCCGTTGGGAAACATTTTTGTCCATTTTCATGTAATCTAACTTCGGGAGCCAGAAACAATTTAAAGAATGTGATTTTTTTTTTGTCTCTCCAGTTTTTGGACATCTCTTTCATTATGAGCTAAATTCCTCTGTGCACCCTCACTAAAGTCTGTCAAACTGTGATGGGTCTTGTTAACACAGAGTTAAAACCCCCATAGCGACAGAAAATATTCCCAAAAGGAACTTGTCACTGTAGATGAGAAATGTAATATTTCTCTGCATCCCAGAAGAACAAAAACAGGTACACTATACGTATGGGAGAAAATCCTGCAGTTTGTCTAATGAGGCATAGCCAGACAATACACTTTGGTCAGTTCGGGAGATGAGCATGAAATTCCCTATTAAATAATGTGAATCTCACATTAAGAGGCCCTCCTGAGGCAAAGTGACTATAGTAGGGATGACTAACTCAATTAATTTAACTTGCCTCTGGAAGTTTCTTTCTAAATCAAGGACTTGTTTAAGGTTCTGTATGTCAAAGTGCCCATTCGTCTTGTCTGCCTGCATATTCATTTTTTTTAAACTTGTGTAGGAAACAAAAATGAGCGCATCAGAGTAAAGATGGTTAAGGCTGACTGACGGTGGCTTACCCTCACTCCCAAAACAAGCCATCAACTTCCTGTTTTGTGAAGCCACGTCTTTGCGTGCTGCACTGCAATGATTGTCAGGTAACATTTAGAAACCCCCATTCCCTTTCTTTCAATTTGTTTGTCATGGTAAAGATTCACTCTTGCCATTTTTCCTCCTCCATCTTTTTTTTTTTCTTGCAGCAGAAAAACAAGTTCATTGTGATTCAGAATGCAGTTCCATGGCTCAATGGGTTCTGTTTGAAATGAGATTTGAAGGAGTGAGCATGAGAGAGCAAGACAGAGAACCTCCAGCCGCCTTGCGTCTTGATGAATAAAAGATGGAGGCACTAGCATCTTATAAACAACAACAGAGCATAATTAGTTCAGTTCTTTTTATTTTAGGATCACTTTATGTGACATTTCCTTTGTTTGGCTGCTTTCATCACACACGTCCTGCCTGCTTTACATGTTACGAATTCTCCTCTCTCTTCCTAATCAACAGGGATGATATTTACATTCTATGCAAATGTAATTTCTAAAATACTTTCTGTGTATTTCCAACTTGTCAGTTTACAGTTGTAATCTACTCTTATGTATACAGTCAACAGTTAACTTGTTACACCAAAGATAAACTTTTGCAGTATTTAAAGTACAGAGCTTGCCATACACAAAGCAGGCATAAATACTTACTGGACAAAGAGAGCACTCGTCATATATATTAAATGTTGACCAGTTTTTCTTTTTGCCTTTGCAGTTTCCCAAGGCTTCGCAATATTAAACACTGTCACAGCTTTTAAAAATTTGTATTATTTTATTTCCGTCCACCAGTAATTGCACCAGTAATTTGGGCACAGGTTATTTGTCCTTTTTAAATCTTCAGTGGCCATCCAGTGTTCCCTTTTAAAAGTCACATTAATGGGCTACTTGTCAGATCTCTTTCAGCTGACTGCTAATTGGCTTTTAATGTAATACGACCTGCCTTCAGCTGCACTCGTGATTGCAGCTAGGATACTTCAAAAAAAAATTTTTTTTTTTCCCCATGAAGTGTTTACATGATTTTTGTCAGTGCATGTCTGTTTCAGTGATTGACATCTTATTCGACATTTTAAGAAGTTTAGTGAGACAATGAAGCCCCACGTGAATAACACTTTGAAACATGAAACAAATGCTAAAACTAAAAAAAAAACAACAAAAAAAAAACAACAAAATTGATTAACTCAGGTTTTGCGCTCTTGTCCTTTGATGCTCTGCAGTCATTGTACATATCGTCTATTCTGCAGCCTGTATCCCAGTCTAATGGCATCTACCATATCCCTGGAGCACCATATGAGAAGCTAATGACAGCACTTTTTCTTTTTTTCCTAGTTCCCCTTTATGCATGAATAGGCAGATACACACATGGTGTGCCTTCTTAATCTTCAACTCGCCTCCCGTGTCCATTGTTGATGCTAAGGAGTCGGAGCCCTGTTAAGTCTTTAGCCTCCAGTATTGCCTCAGGGTCTGAGCAGTGGTGAGGGCAGGCACAGGGGTAGCAGAATCAAAGACTGATTATAGCTAACATGTGTGTATTCATATGTGTTTCTTACTTGTTTGTTTTCTTAATACTTTCTTGCTATCCTCACCTTCCGTTCCCAGTACCTGTTTTTTAAACGTCTAAAGCGCTCAGTCCCCTGTTCCTGCTCTTTAAACACTACAGGGTGCACTGAGCGGACACCATTAGCATTTGAAGCAAACACGCTGGTCTGCACCACACTGAGCACTCAACATGACACTCAGCACAAACGCATACAAATGCAGGCCAGATTCATACACGTCAACATCATAAAGGTTATCATGGATGTAGAAATCTTTTATTCAGTTTGAGTCTTCAGTAAGATAAAAATGCTGATTTTTAACCATGTACAAGAAGAGCACTTTAATGCCTTAATTACAGCTTATTCCTGCTGCAAAGATTAAAATACCAATTATCAAGCTCCACTGATGGAGCTAACAGCTTACTTTCCTCCCCCCTTTTTTTTTCTGATGTCGTGATAATTGGATTAGTTTTAAACACAATTCTCAATTCAAATTTAAACTCCTTGAACACTGGAATCAATTAAAGAACATGGCCTTCACTGTATAACAAGAAAGGCATGCTGCTTGGAGACTGTTGCTGCTTTGAGCGAGAAACTTTAAATGCTGTTCACCTTTCTATGTAAGCAGCTCATCACCCTTGTTTGCTTGCTTTCCACTTGCATCCTGGTCATATTTACTGCAGGTTCATACAGCGGCAATGTTACAGAATTACTATATCACATGCTATATGCAACTTGGCCATACTGGGCAAACAGCCTTAGGTTAACAAGAGCCTTCACATGCACTTTAGAGGATGAACCAGAAAATGAGGGCTTTCTGAAATGAAGATGTTACCACACTACTGCAGCTTCTCCAGCAGTTATGTAGTCGGGTCACTGTTTCTATTGCCTCTGTAAGGGTTACCTGCACATGAGCCTGATGAAACACATAATTGCACAACTTCACAAACAATTCATCCGCAGCAGCCAATGGGAATTAGATGCTCTGGGTTCAGGGAGGTCACTGCTGATGTGTTTTACACATTATTTTTTTCTGCAACAACTTGTGCTGAGATGCACGCGAGTACTTAATGACACTGATTTTCAGTAGGCTGTGCGGTATTGCCATGGTAAAAGCCTCAAAGGCAAAAAGCAGGTGGCGGAGATTTTAAAACTGACTTTATACAAATAATTTCCACAACATGCTGATGCAGTACAGTGTCATGACAGGAGCATCTAAGTCACTGGAAAGCAGAAGCAGAACACAGATTTTAGTGAAGCTTTCTAAAACACACATCAACATCCTTTGGAGAATGCGGCTCTGGCAGTTTTGTGGATGTTACTCACTCACTTCTAGCCACCCCAGTGTGGAAAAACAGATTTCTTTTTGTACATTAATAGGAAAGCGTGTTGTAAACAGTGGCATGCTTTGAGGCACCAAACATCAGAATCTGACTTCTGACACTGATGCTATGTTTCCCCCTGGTAAAGGCATTTCAAAGCACTTAAAATGTGTGTGTTTATTATTGTTCGGGTGTTTTGATTTCTTCATTTTCAAACTTTCGGATTAGCTCCAAGTTTACAAGGAAATATGATGGCTTTTTGATGTGGTGCCACTTTTTTTTTCCACCCGATTTAATGCATATTTCAAAAATAATGGTTTTCATAGTTAAAACTAGAGATTACACTGGGAGCAATAGCTTTTTTCTCACCATTGATCCAAGGCATTGGCTTAATTTTGATATTATAATTACATTGCGTTAGAGGACTCTCTGCCCACTCGTCGTTTAGTAGAAATCTGTTTTTCACTGACAATTGTAAGGAGAAAAAAAGCACGTCCTACCTCACCTATGGCCATGAACTTTGAGCAGTTACCCAAATATTTCAATCATGGATACAAGCAGCAAAAAAAAAAAAGGTTTATTTCCAAATGGCGGTGAGGGCCTCAATCATTCAGGACCTATTCAGAGTAGAGCCTCCACAGCTGAAGTTATTGGTATCTGACCAGGATGCTTCCTGGATACCTCACAGATGAGGTGTTTCAACATGTCCAACCAGAAGGAGACCCCAGGGCAGACCAATGACATACTGGAGAGATTATGTTTCTCGGCTGGCCTGGGAATGCCTCTGTATCCCCTTGGAATAGCTGGAGGCGGTGGCTGGGGAAATGGAGGTCTGGGCATCTCTACTTAGGCTGCTGCTTTCACATTCCGGACTCAGATAAGTGGTAAAAAAATAAATAGATGCAAAATAAATAAATAAATTGTCACTGTGATTCATCTTTTGAAAAGAACCTCGAGTGACACCTGAATCATTCCAGGTGTTCCTCGTCAGAAAATATGAGGACAGTAGAAGTACAGTTATACAGGTACCTGTTGCTTTTGTTTTTGACCTTCTTTCTGGCCTGAGGCACATTACCACCTCCTCAGGGACAGGAATAAACACAAAATAGATGGATAGCGCATGAAAATGACACAAATTTGGAAAGATTAAAAAGCAGAAATAAAAAGAGGAGATAAATTACAAAAGAGAAATCATTATTAATTACCCTTGTTCAATATGAAATCTTCCCTCAGTGCTTATTGAAAATCAGCCACAAATCTCCGTATGCAGCTTTGATTGACATTTGGAGTCTAAGATATCCATTTATAATGTGGACAAGCTCCTGCAAGACAGCCGTGTGTGGACAGGCCCATGGACAGCATGACACATGACAACCTTGAAATAGCCAAGGCTTTGTTTGCCTAGCAGAGACCCACCCCTCACTATCTAGCTCCCCATTTTCTCTCCCTCCATCGCTCTCTCCTTCTCACCTGGCATCAACAAGTGATCTTTGTGGAACCATGGGCAGTTCCTAATGAATAGCCAGAGCGGTACCACCAGCCTTTTGAAAGCCTTATTATTACAGTGAGCAAGCTCTAGCTTCACTGACAAAGACGCTACAGAGACAAAAGAAAGAGACTACCCCAGGGTGAGGTGGGGGAATGAGGGGAGGCAGCCAGCTGAAGATAGGTGTGGGAGGATACTGAGAGAGAGGGCAGAGAATTGGTTGATGTAGACGATTTATGAGGGGCAGTACGTGGGTGTGTGATTACTGTGTGTGTCTGCAGCGTGTGGGGGAGGGGTGGATTCGTTCAAATTTTGGCAGCTTTCTTCACATATCAAGCAGACTTTGTTAGTTAAGGATAAGGTGGGTTGAGTGAAGGAAGGATTGATGGCGCAGGTGGATAAGTATGTATCAGATTAGCAAATGAGCGAACCGTAAACACGGTTGCTTTTGAAATTTGCAGAATATTATCTGGACCCCTAATCTCTATCATGGCTCAGTCTGAACTGGTGAAAGCAAGAAACAGTGTAGACCCTGAATGGGGTGCAGGAGTTTGTCTGAAGCAGGCTACCACTGTCAAAACATGTCCTTTAATCTCTTTTCCCCGTGCCCAGCCCCCTTCTTTCTCTGAAAATCTAGGACATTCTTTTTCATCATCAGTGTGTTCTCTGGTCTCTGTGGTATGCAGAGCCTTAATGCCAAAATGAATGCCGTAGTTAAGGAGTCTCTTTCTTTTTGCTATAGTGTCTTCAGTCTCATGCACTGTACAGGGGTAGTTGCCATTTGGATGCGATTTCTTTTACAACTATTCACACACGCACACACACACACACACACACACGCACGGAAAAATACAAAATCAGATATATCAGAGGCGAAGCGGGTATATGAGAAGTTGTTTCCTACAATGACATTGCTGTCATTACACGGTTGCATTTGCAGCAACGAGATACAAAACACATTACCAAGAAAAATCAACAGTTCAAAGACAGAAATATTTGCCTGTTTGCGGGTGTGTTTGTGTATCTTTGTTAGACGATTATGATGGACTTCTGCAGCAAGTCTTAACTGCGAAATGAAGCCGGATTTTTTTTTATGTTTGCTTTTAAAGAGAAAATGCTCATTAAGGATGTATAAAATATAATTGTTAGAAAAATAAGACATTATTAGTGGTGCATCATTTCTGGTTTGATGATATACCCTGGAGAAATACAATGCACATCAAGCAACTATCATATGATATTGTCTTTTCTTATCATTTCTATTGCTCATTTCACTAATGACAGATTCCTACCACAACATTTGGCTTATGAGCCATTATGTTGGTTCCCTAATGCCTTTAAAAGTAACAAATAGCAATGGCATAGGTGATGCTCCTCCTTCTTCAGCATTTCAGAGTCTCACTGTTTTTCCAGATGGTGATCTTTATGGTAAAAATATAATTTTATCTGCTGATACACATTCTAAGATAACACAGGATATAGTTGGTAGGAACTAATAATGTTTTTTTGCAACATTAATAGGAAGAAATTCTTATAGGACCCAATTCACATACAATGCTTTGTTTCAGAGGCTGCCACTAGGTGGTGCTGAAATCATGCCCTCCCTCTCCTATGGTGCCCCATGGGTTTCCTTAAATGAGGCTGCCTCTGTTGTTGTTGAAGGAGTTTGGCAAGCACAAGGCAAGAGTTAGAGTCCCAAGTTTAATTGTGTTTTGAATTAAAAAAAAAACAACAACAACAAACATAACAAAACAGCTATGCTAACACAGGAAACACAACAAAGCTGAAATGGGCTCCAGAAATTCCACCTTAAACATTGAACAGCAGAGCACTTGGCAGACGACTGTTTGGTGCGAGTGATAATATGAAGATAAAGCTTACAGGGAGCTTTCTGTTCTGTTAGCCCGTTTTCAGATTTAGCCTTGTGATCTATTATTCATTCTGCTGATTCTTCTCATTGCATCTGGTTTGCATAAACCCACAGCATCATTAAATAAAAGAAGCTAATTGATTAGTTCTGCTGTAGTGCACTTTGGTGCTCACTGTGTGTGGAAAATATTAGGAACTTCATTCTTTTTTTGTCCTTCTAAAGCCCCTTGTTATTATTTACCCCCATTAAACAGTTTTTGTCATAAACAAGAGGAGACAAGCTAAACAAGTGTTGTAAGCCTCGAGACTATTGATATATCGACGTGACAAAACTGAATCCAGATCAATAGTCAGAGGGTTGACCCATTAGTGTATCTCATACTGATCCTACAGAATATGGTTAAACGAAGCAGTGCAGAACTTACAAAAGGAAACATCTTTCAGCTCCCAGCTATGTGGGAGAGAGAAAGACAGATTGTATCTGGCAAGAGGCTATGATCTATAAAAAGGAGCTGAGAAAAGGATAGACTGACTCTGCAAAAGCAAACAGATATATTGGTCTCCACAAGAAAAGCTCACCTAAGTTTCGAGTATCAGCAATATTTGCTTCTCTGCTGTTTCACAGCAGTAACCCCAAAGTTACCACCAAATTCAGTGAATCAAGATTAGCTGGGGTGTTTCTCTGTGGCCTAGCACACAGTGGCCCGTGACTGCCAGTGGAGAATTAATTAGAGAATAGGACAAGGTTAAAGACACATAATGAAAGTTATTGGCCATGCCCCCTCACCCCCACCCCCAACCCTATTACTTTCCATCAGGTTAGTCAGCCATGAAATGGGGGGTTCGAATGATGCAAGGAGGAATGTGCCACCACACCGTCACCAACAACACCTCCCACCCTGTCCTCCCAGAGGGTTTGCACATGGATGATCAAGGCACTTAGACTACTGTGGATGGTGCAGGGTGATCAGGAGGGGCTGAGCATGTTAACCCATCATTTTGCAGTATTACAGCACATTTAGGGATCATTTTATCAATTGGCTGCTTTCACAACCAGCTCTACCCTGTATTCACCTCCTTAATCTATTGTCACCTTGGGCTCAGATGGGTCTTTCGCCTTAACGGGAGTGCCCTCAACACACATAGCTGGGCCAGAGTAATTGAATTGTCAGCCATGATTAAAAGATGAATGGCCAAGAATGAGTCATACCTTTTCCATTTTTGTCATAGGTAACCCAAAAGAAAAAACCAAACAAACAAAAAAGGATGCATCTCTTTTCCAAATTGTACAACAAAGGTGAGTAAGTGCATATGGCTAATGTTTAAAACAGTTGAGGGGTAAAAGAAAAAAAAATGCCAGCATGTGGTGCACAATTAACCCAGATATTTAACCAAAGGCAATAACCTCTGCAGACACAACAATTTTATTTCATATTCATCTTATTTTTTACATTTCATATTTATGTTTGGGAGTTTGTCCTTGGGATGATCCAGTTTTCCACCACTAGGTGTGGCTAGGTCTGAAGCACCCTAGAATGTCATGCTTGGGCAAAATTCTCCTGAGTTTCTCTGACAAACCTGCTACATATAGGATGACAGTGTTGTTCTGTTTGTCTAAAACCCCTGGTGGTAATGACCCACACCTTTTTTCACACCGTGGCTCATGAGATGATGCAAATTAATAGTGGGTCAGCGACCGCCTACAAAGGGAACAACCCCCGCTATATACCTGAGACTCATCACCTTTTGGTTTTAGAACTAAAGAAGTCTCCAAGCTTTAGAGATTATCATGACCTGGAGGATTGAGAATCTACACAGTGTTTTTGAGTAACCACTACAACACTGACTGACGCCATGTGTTCTTACACGTTTTCATGCATTATTTTTAGAGCCTCATTTACAGTACTTCTTTTATGCAGCTCCAGTCCAGTCAGACCAGCCCAAACAAGTCTGATATAGTTACCTTCTCCTTACAAAGCATATCATTTGTTCATTTTCAAACTAACATTGTTGAGACTTTGTTTTTTTTTTTTCTGACAGAATATGCAATGATAGAAAAAAAATAATGAGTGTTTGCACACACCCTCAGCTGAATTAACAAGTCTTATGTGTTGGATATGCATCGATTGGTTTAATTTTGCCTTGTGTTTCACCCTTGCAATTGAAGTTTTCTTTCTTTTTTTTTCAACTGACAAAAATACATCCTTGGGAAAACAAACACTGAGAAAACTACCTATCAGCGCACTGCCTGCACATATATGCACCAAGTGCACATACCAATACACACATGAAAAAAAACATGTAGATAAAAGGCAGGTTTTTTTTTTTTAACTTTAATGTTACTCCAGAAACATGGAAAATTGTAATTAACTAATTAATTTATTTATTTCACCTATCGGTGCAGGAAAACCATTTGATGTAGTGCAAAGAATAAACCTTTGTCAAGTGAAAGTTTTCCCAGTAACAGACCATATGGGAAGTACATAATAGAATATTACGTAGCATTAAATGTGCACACAGATGCACGTTTTTTCACTTTGCATGTTTTCTGTGCTCCGATGGCCACCTTTGATGGGAAATTTGTTTGAAAATGAATGCAGACCCTTTCTGTTTTTGAATAGGTAATGGGCAAAGAATCTGCAACAATTGTAACAGACAAAGAGATCAAAACCACACACGAATCATCAAAGAAAAACACGAGTATGAAAGCATTTATTATGAAAATAGCAGTGTGAGTAGTTTAGAAAGTTTCAAAACTACTATATTTCCTACTTTTACTCGTTCTGGAGTATTGTTTTTTTGTTTTGTTTTGTTTTTTTGTTATTGTTTATTTATTTTTTACCCTCTGTTTAAGAAAGGCCTCATCCATCACATAGGCATCTCAGACATCAGCACGGTTCTCCAAATCAATGGCTCATTGACTGCCCCAGCAGCAGACATGGACACACGTCTGTCTCCCTGACAGCTACAAAAAAGAAACAGGAATACAAATTGGGCTTCACTGTCTGATGGAGAGGGCAAGAGAACAGATCATTGACAATCATGACACAAATCCATCTCTGATTCCTGAAAACCCCTCTTCTATTGTTACCCCTGGTTCCCCCATGTCCCTTGCTTAGTACCCGTCAATATAGGCAAAGCATAGTCATTTTGCTTGGTTGTCTCTGCAGGAGTTTGAACGCATGTGCTTTAGAGGACGTTTTAACAATGGGGGAAGGATTGAGGCGGAAGCCTGCCAGTGGCTTTGCTGTCTATTGATTGAAAATGTGGTGAGAGCTTAATTGATTCACACTTTGAGATCAACACGATAATCTCTTAGCATTGAAACTACAGTGAACTTTGCAGGTGGGAAACCGGGCGTAGAAACGCATGTTTGTGGTTGCTGAACGATGGTGACTGACCATTACGCCCTCACATTTTTGAAGTTGTGACAGTCTTCCTGCACAAGTCATTTTGATTATCCAACCTGAGTCATAAAGCAAAAGCAAATTGCTCATGCTGTAATAACTTACTTACATACACAGCTATCTTGTACTCTCACATGGACTTGCCCAACATTTAATTCTCTAATCTAAGACAAGACCCATCACCGATGGGAATATCCTCCCATCGGTGAAATTTAGAGCCGGGATAACAGGATAGCTCTAATATTAGAGTCCTATTTCATAATAGAAAACCCTTCAGCAGACATCTTATTATTTCTGCAATGCCATTTTGCCCTAATTCAGAGGCCTTGCTCTAAACTTTTATCAAAATATTTTTAGCCACCCCTGGGTTAGAAAAAATATAATACATATTCCAACAAACATGTTTTCAATAGTAACAATACTCATTAAATCAAATCAATTTTAAGCATTCTGTAAGAGTCTGATAATCTGAGTCTGATTATCTTGAACATTTCTACAAATACGTTTCGGGAACAACATCCTAGAATATATACAAAATATTGCTACTGTAAACAAATGAGAGAAAGTACATACTGCATTCTTTTGCACTCTTATACTACATAATCTCTTTCTATTTATACAATATATAATAATAAGTCAGACATAATGCATACTTGCAAGGTATTGCCATTATATTATACTCATGTGTACAGGAACATTACTACACAATGCAGCCATACTACATAATCTGCTGATATCAATGTATTTTACATTTGAATATTGCTGAGCAGTAGGTATGGCTTTAATATTGCTCAATGATGAGTCATAGCCTGTACTATTTATGGCCATGAGTAATCCCAGACAACATGATAAATGATGCTCAGCTAATCAGAAGTTGGCATCACAGACTAATCAATAAGGCTACAGCCTAGAACTGATGTCTCTCACTATCTAGCTACTGCCAGCTGTTCAGTTGCTAGATGTGGGGAATGCCCGTTTTCCCCATTTCAGTCAATAATGGTCAAGTGGCTATAGCCAATCACACGGCACAACATGATCATATGATTAGGCTAAGCCATTCAGGCATTAGAAAGGGGCTGCATATCATTAGCATATATTATCATAGCATTAGCACCCTGAAAGCCTTCATGTTGTTTGCTCTCCCCTTCGGATAAATACAGTGAAAGTGCACAAAGGGTACCAAACCTCCAGGAATATGAATATGATGTTGCACATCTTTGAAAAGTAAAGAACACATATACCAAATTTCATGACTTGTGGTTTTGGAGACTATAGATCAGAAAGGTAAAACCTCGTGGACAGATGACAATATCCTCCCACGTTATTTTGCGCAGGACGATAAAAAGTTAATTAAGTCTGACATTTCTTCTATCTTTAAATGCTTATCTATGACGTGCTTGTTAGGTGGATTGATAATACTGGATTTGGACAGTAAGTCACCAATGAGTATGAAGAGCGTTACATCCCAACAAGGTAAGTAATGCCAGTAATGTGGACCATACACGCATGTACACTCTCAAACTGGTTTTCTTCAATCTGTACTTATGAACTAACCACGTACATTTTCTCATAGTGGAAACGACTTTTTTTTTCCTTTTAATTCAGATTATCTTGCAAGAATTACACCAAAGTCTTTAATTCACGGGGTTTGAGCTAAATTTTAAAAGATCATTGCTCCAACGCTCCTTTCATCACAGCCTTTTCAGTTCTCTTTTATGCATTTCATCCCATGCTAAAACAGCACTTAAAAAGACCATTTCCATTTTATTAGAAATCTTCTAACACTTTTTCTCTCCACCATCAAAACCAAAGGGCCAGTTGTTCCCTCATCAATATGACTTCCCAGGGTGAGGCCTTGAATCTGACAGGAGACAGAAGTCACTGATGGGATTGCTGCTAGACCCGCAGGCGGCTAGCCAGGCAGACTAACAAGTAAGTAGATGGACACCTAAAAGAGTTTGTCAAAATGAAGCTGCTTTTTCAGTGGTGTTCTGGGGCTTAAAATGGAAAAAGGCAGGATGAAAACAAGGCTACATGGGACCACAGCCATTTCTCTGTGTTCTGTAGATGAAGAAAGGATGCCTGATCAAGCGCAGCAGGGGAAGAAGGCAGGCTGGGAGGCCAGAGGGATTTGTGGTTCTGTTTGTCTGTGTGTGTGTGTGTGAGTGAGTGAGTGAGTGAGTGTGTGTGTGCGTGCGTGTTTGAGTGTGTGCGCGTGCGTGTATTCTTACATTGCCATGTGTGTATGCCTGGGCATAGAAGTCATATGATTTTCTGAAAACTAAAAAAAAATAAACAGCTTGCAAGAGGATACACACTACCCTTAGGCCAAGCCTGCAGAGTCCAGAAAAGTTTAAACTAAGCTGTAATTGTGCTGCTAATTTTGACCGAAAAAAATATCCATCCAGTGCATGATTCATATCTAATGTTTGATACCACTGTGTTAAATGTACAAATTACCCAGCAATACAGGATATGTGTGGAGCTTGTTGTTGTGTTTTCTGTGGTTGACATTCCTGTCAACATGTCCGAGCTTTTATAATTAGACTTTAGACATTTCATTTGTTTTAGTCCAGAAAACACTGTGACAGGAAAGAGACTGCACTCCAAAGCACTTGTCAAGTTTACTTGAAACTTCAGCTTGAACTGGAAAACTTGAGGGAAATACAATAATCAAAGCAAAATTTAATATACACGTGAATCTCGCCAGTAGCACTTCACATCAATAGTGACTGATCAATATTTTGTCTCCAAGGCCTGAGCTTGTGAACGTGAGCTCAGTGAAATGCATTCATTATAAGAGCATATTCTTGAAGGGATGTATTGAATAAAAGCCTCAGTAGAGCAGATATACAAAATTCACACACATAAAGACAATGCTTTTAGAGAAGAAAGAGTAGATTCAGTGTACTTTATATACACTATATTGCCAAAAGTATTTACTCACCCATCCAAATCACAGAATTCAGGTGTTCCACTCACTTCCATGGCCACAACTTTCTACAGAGTCAGTTGCCACAGATCCCCAAACTTCATGTGGCCTTCAGATTAGCTCAAGGACAGTGTGTAGAGAGCTTCATGGAATGGGTTTCTATGGCCAAGCAGCTGCATCCAAGCCTTACATCACTAAGTGCAATGCAAAGCATTGGATGCAGTGATGTAAAGCAGACCGCCACAGGACTCTAGAGCAGTGGAGACGTGTTCTTTGGAGTGATTAATCATGCTTCTCCGTCTGGTAATCCAATGGATGAGTCTGGATTTGGTGGTTGCCAGGAGAACAGTACTTGTCTGACTGCATAGTGGCAAGTGTAAACTTTGGTGTAGGGGGGATTATGATGTGGTTTTGTTTTTCAGGAGTTGGGCTCGGCCTCTTAGTTCCAGTGAACAAAACTCTGAACAGTTCAGCGATTTGGACAATTTCATGCTCCCAAATTTGTGGAAACAGTTTGGGGATGGCCCCTTCTTGTTCCAACATGAACCAGTGCACAAAGCAAGGTCCATAAAGACATGAATGAGCAAATTGCACAGAGGATGCACAGAGTCCTGACCTCAGCCCTGTAGAACACCTTTGGGATGAATTAGAATGGCGACTGTGAGCCAGGCCCTTTTGTCCAACATCAGTGTCTGACCTCACAAATGTGCTTCTGGAAGAATGGACAGAAATTCCCATAAACACTCCTAAACCTTGTGGAAAGCCTTCTGAGAAGAGTTGAAACTGTTATAGCTGAAAAGGGTGGGGCGACATCATATTAAATATTAAGAATGGGATGTCACACAAGTTCATATGTGTGTGAAGGTAGGTAAACTTTTGGCAATATGGTGTATGAATTCTTTACAGTTATCAGTTCGGTTCAGTTTGAGTAAATACAGTGTATCATAATAGTCTCTCTATTAAGATTAGGGGAAGCTTTGCCTTCGGTTGTACACTGATGCAGAGGGTAGTTAGGATCCATCAATTTTCCACAGCCATTCACCTCAGCCACAGTCATTTGGATGACCTCTTTGTCAGCTGATGGAAGAATCCATACTGTGTGTTGATTCAAAGTGGATTCAAACAGCAACAACAATGGTGAAAGGAACCCTTTTTTATTTTGCTTTGCATTCTATTGGCAGAGCGCACATTTTCAATATCATCATATCAGGCTCATTTAATGGTGTCACACAAATGGTGATTGAGATTAAGATTCAACTAATTGTAGAGCCCTATGACATCATCATTGCAATTCGTGGGTGGCTAAAGAAAGTATTGTAAGTGGCACACCAGCATCAGCTGTGTATTATAAGAGCATGAGTTAATGGTGGGAAAGCATTCCTCTCTTTTACAAAGCCAGATTCAAATCTTTTGCTGTACCTGTCCAAAAACAAAATAGCCGGATCTTCTTTTTCATTAAGAACACACAGTGATGTAACCCCCGAACCCAGGCAAACACAGGGTGATGGATCAAAATGATGCACCATGCCTTGGACTTAGTGCATCACTGTGAAAGGCACCAGAGTATGTTAGAAATGAGAAATGCACTTAATTGCTATGACATGAAAAAAATACACTTTATTCTCAACATCAAGACTTCCTTTTACACCACATCTGCTGTTGCCTGATTATGTTTTACTTTTTTCCTCTTCAGTGCAGGTCTCAGCAGTTTTCCGGTCTGGTGAAAGAAAGATGTTACCCTTAGGTGAGACATCCCTGCATTTTAGCACTTCCCATGCTGCAGGATTACGGCATGAATGTCTGTCTTGGCTGCTACAAGTAGTACAAGAGTTAGCTGTACTCTTACAGCTACTTGACTGCCAAAATGCATAAACCAATACTAAACTCTAAATAATTAAATATGGGGGTGACATGGCTTAGCAAGAGCACCACATTGCTTGATTAAAACTTTATCACCAGCCACTGAAAAGTTTCCAAAACAATTAATTACCAGGGTATTAATGGTGTTGCTATGTAAAACACGATAAAGTGGGGGGGACTTAATTAAAAAAAAACTCATTATGCTTTCTTTTTCTGAATTTCAGAGTTTTAAAATGCATATGGCGTGGTTCTTCCCTCTGTGTAGCTGTCTCTTCTTTCTTTCCCCCTCTCCTTTTTACACACAAACTCACACACACACACACACGCACACTTTCCTTCAGTGGGTATAAATGTCACCTCTGTGGGTGCGTGTGAACTTTTGCATTCATTGTCATAATTATATATTTAAATCCCAGCTCATTCTTTTCAGTCTCATTCACTTTTTTTTCTTTAAAAAAAATGAAAAATTAATTTCCACCTTCCTTTGCTGCAGACACTGATCTACAAGAGAAAGCTGCTGAGTCTTGCCAGTGAGAACATGAGGGTGATGAACACCTCAGTGACAGGTGCTCTTTTCTTTTGTACCTTTTCACATGCCCTCACTCAAACTTCCCCCAGACCCAGTCCTCATCTTTAATGGAGTAAAACTGCATCAGCATAGTCTCTGAAAGAAGCCTTTTATTTCACCTGACCTCTATCTACCAGACATATTCGGTCTAAGGCTGCACACCCATTTAAATTCCTTTGGCAGCACAATGGCCTAAGTACAGCACAAACACCTGGCCCTCACTTAGTATATCCTGTCATAATAGAAGTCATCTCGGGCACCTCAAAGAGACACAGGGCTTTTGACAATGCTAAACATTTTGACAAATGCATGAATAGAGATTGCTGATGGGTCACAGAGCCCCCATAGAAATAAAAGAAAGAAGCACTAAAAGGACATCTGCATAAAACGTTGGACAAACAAGCTCAAATGGGGAGGTCAGATTGAGGGTAGCCTGCACTGTACACAAACACGAAGATGATGACTCACACACACACTCACACATACACAGGCTTGGCATCATTAGTCACAGCCGCTTTCGCATAAATACGGGCAAAAACATCGTGTTTAGAAGCACAAGTTTTATTTATACTCAAAACAAGCAAACCTGGAGCTGAGTAAAAGTATAGATATAAAACTCACTCTCAACAGTGTTGTGAATTTTACCAACTGGGGTCATCTCAGCTACAGCACTTGAGACGGCATTGTACGGCACTCGATAGGTCCGGCCATTAGTGGAAAGAAGAGGTAGCTGTACTTCTACGTTGTAAATTGCTTAGTTTAACTCCTGATGTTTTGTTAGTGGTTGGTTTAGGAACAAAGCATAGATCTGGTGGCCGAAAAAAAAAAAAAAAAGAGGAAACGGATAATCCCCTTTCACATCCCTTAGAATTTTAACTAGATGAGCTTAGAGTACTTGCTCTCTCTCTCTCTCTCTCTCTCTCTGTGTGTGTGTGTGTGTGTGTGTGTGTGTGTGATATTCATGAGGCTGAGGAACGGAGCAGGAGGGTAATTTTCTGCACTCACTGAGCCAGGCATTCCTCAGGACAAAGACACTGGGGAGACACATAGATTACAAGGTTGAACAGGAGTGATGAGGGGCCTGTGCACACACACTTGCATAACCAGTGTCGCACACAGAAGCGCACAAATGTACACATTCGACACCCCCATTTTCCCCTCTCACAGCTTCGCCAAATCCGACTCCACCCCACTAGCTCACGGCCGCCTGCTCTCTCAAATCCCTCTATTCCCAAATTGCTTGTCAAAAGGACGAAATTAGAAAATAAAACTGTGCGGCTGACAAACAAGATTACATGCTGTTTGCACCTGGCCGTGGCAATTAAAGCTCTGATGACAAGCGAGGATGGCCTCCTAATGTGGTGTCTCAAGGCATATCAGCGTTTTCACAACAAGATTGCACCCCACGTGACTTCGTGGTAGCACTGCCAGCCCAACCGCCTGTCATTCTCTGGGCCTTTGTGCTGGCTGTTGTGAGCACGTCTACGATGCATTGAGATATTCATAATTAAAACCGTGGCAACAGATGCAGCTATACAAGTGACACTAGATTTTAAAGCTGATTTAGCCAATCCAATAAGGAAAGAAATCAAAACGAAAAATACACCACACACACACACACACACACACACACACACACAACAAACAAACAAACAAACAAACAAACAAAAAGCCACCCAAAAAGAAACTGCGTTTCTGGAAATGCAATTCACATTTAGCAATACAAATTGCAGATGTGTTTGAATAGACTGAAAATATTGTTGTAGGCACATATTAGAGTTCAAACATGCACATCAAGTAATTTCTAAGTACATTGTAATTTGATGTGCTGTGTGCTCTGTGTAAACGGCGCATTCTGGTGCTTCCACTCCAACTCCTTATGCTCAGCAGCTTCTACTCAAGGGAATATTCTGAAAGCCCCTTTATCTCAAATAGCCCCTTTGAGTGACAGCAGACAGGCGAACAAAATTGTTTAAATGTACCACTTACATGAGCTGATTGCTTTTTTTTCCCCTCTTTTTTGTGCCAGAATAATAAAACGGACCCTTTGCGTAAACAGACGCCCCATCATTATTTCATAAGTTTTGCTGAGTTGAGCGCTGTAAATTATGTACACTTTGCTTTCCTGCAGAAGACAGACTTTTCCCTCCACATCAGTGTTTAAGGTGCCTAGATGAGGACAGTCTCTTTGTACCGTATGCTGCCAAATGTATCAAGCGCCGTAAAGAGGGCTCAATTTAAGTGTGTGACTTCACAAAAATAATAGCTTCTGGAAAGTGCGAATCTATGGATATACTCTGTGTGAGGTCCTGTTACTGTTAGATTGCATGTCACCATATAAAGATAAAAGCACCAAAGAAATGCATTCCATTATTTTTAATTGCTCATACGCTCTGTTCACCACTTGGATTCCCTTTGCATTGCTTAACTTGTGTATTCAAGTGATAAGCACAATACTGGGTGGTTTAAAGATGCCTTCATATTCTTTGACTAGGAATCAAAACGATAATGTTGGCTTTCCTTGTTCCTTTGGCTCCTTGACTGTCTTTTAAGGTCTATCATTGACTGTGACTAGCCTGTAAAGAGCTCAACTCTCCTCATTAGCAGTCACTCTCCTCCTGCTATGCTGGCTCTGCGTGGTACCTCTCCCTTTAGTGGTTTCCAGTGTCTCTCTGTCGGTATGTGGAGGAGTATTGGAGAGCTGGGGGCTTCAGAGTGACAGATGGAGCCTGCTTTGTGACCCATAGAGATTGGCAAGCCCTTCTGTCCCCTCTTGATTGAGTGTCTAACTACCGGTCGCTCGCCTCACGTCAAACAACCCTGCTTTATGTTATCTCAAGCCGCTCCCACTTGGCCTACTTGGTGTGATGGCAGTGTCACATCCTGACAGCCGTTGTCATCTGCAGCTAACACTGATGCCGCTGAGGCTTGATGAATGGCACTTTTATGAAAGTAGTCAACAGGCGCAGGTTTGAATGAAGATATGAGGAGTAAGACAGAGAGGTGTGAATAAAGTCTGCAGATAATTCCTGTTTGTGTGAGTAGCAGTTACTGTATGCTGCGTTTGCTACAGCGACAGAAGTTTTACACTGTTATAAAAAAATGTTTTTCTTTACGTTGGGCAAATGATGTGAGCTTTTTTTATAGACTTGCTTGAGTTGTAATGTTTTTACATAATGTAATTACAGAAGTAGTTATCAATAGTCGCACCATGCTTGTGTTCCTTAACAGTGCACAAAGCTTGCAACTACCAAAGAAATACTACTAAGATTAGTGTAGGCATTATCAGAAATGCCTTGAAGGTAGCTTTGGCATTTCCAATACTCAGTCACCAGGTTCTTGTGTATATAAAACTATGCACAAGGGCTAAATGATGAAACTGTTCAGCAAAATACCAAGAGCAGCCCCCAAATGAGGGCTTAAGAAAGCAGAACCTATAGGTTGTTTATGCATATATGCATAAACAAAACTGCCTGCACTATATCAAGATTTGTTTATTTCTATCCATTCATTTTCTTCTGCTTTTTGTATTCAGGGTGGAGCCCATTTCCACTGTCTAAGGGTGAGAGATGGGGTACACCCTCAGTAGGTCGCCAATCCATTGCAGGGCTAACACAGACAGAGTCAGCATTTAACCTAACGTGTATGTCTTTAGACTTATAGCGGGAAACTGAAGACACGCAGACACAGGAAAACTCCACACAGGAAGCCCAGCCAGCTGTTCGATTCGAACCCAGAACCTTCTTGCTGTAAGGCGATGGTGCAAACCACTGCACCACCTTTATTTATTTCTATTTTTTGTGTGACAAAGTTTGAGCTACAAAACCCTTTTCAATACTCAGCTTTTTATTTTAATATCAAACAAAGTATTGTACAAAAGGTGCAACACAATCAAATGAAGCAACAGTGACACAAGATAACTGCATTTTAATGCATTCGTAATCTGCATAATTGCAAGTTTATGCATTTATGTGAATCTGTTCTTTATGAAAGCATCATGCTCTGGCATACCAACTTTATTTTTTGCAATTGTTTCCCGTTTGATTTAGAAATCAGTATATTTCCATGATTATTTTACCTCCTGCCTTTGTTTTTTCTATCATATTTTGCATGTCATCTGGCCCTCAGTGGCAAGCCAGTCCTCTCTTTATATATAGTCTAGAATCTCACTGTTTCAGGTGCCAGTTGTCAGTTTCCAGTCATTCTTACTACCATTATTTTTTCTAATGGATGACCTCTTGCCTGTTCTCACCGTATGTATTTTTGGATCTGTTCCTGTTCTTGCTTTTGCCATGTTTGCACCGCCACACCCTGCTTATAACCTCAAACCTGCGAGCAAAATTTTGCTTTCCTTTTTTTTTTGTGTAGTTATTTTTTATTTATTTTTACATTTATTTGGTTTCAGTTTCCTTTGTAATCTTTGCTTTCAAGTTGGTTCCCAGGTATCAGTTGTTACAGCTGGTTCAAGTGCATAATACAAACATAAAAATGTCAATTCTGCTACAGAAGGGGATGTTGTTCTACTGTGCTAATAAATACACTTTACTTTTGTTATGGATTCATATACACCAGAGGGTGTTTATGCCCCTGCTGGCAATTTACAACAGTCACGCTACTTTCAGTTGGTTTGAGCTCGAGTGACTGACAGTTGAGAACATCTCTTTCTGATGTATGTGTTTCAGGATTATTGCAGTTACAACTAAGTGTAAAAAGGGACAGGGTACCAAAGAGACTCTCAAACAGAAACAAAACACATGACAAAAGTTGAACTTTAACCGCAAAGTCCCTGTTCTATTTCATATCCTGTTTTTACTGTACCACAGAGCAAAACAATGAAAAACAAAAACCCTAATAGTTTCTGACAGCGCTGCATATTTATTTTTATGTAGTGCAAAACATTTACCTCTGAATTTGTAAATCTTTTGAAGAGGATTTTTTTTGATGCACTGCTGAGATGCTAGTTTCCTCCACAACCAGTCACTGAAGTGGAGAGAGTGTGTTGTCTACTCAGGATTGAGAGGCACCCACAGATGGAGTGTTCAGCCTGGTGGTGAAGAGCAACAGACCAAAACAGAGTAATCTAAAACAGAGTGTGAATGCGTAGTATCCCACCTTCATTTTCTTGGTGTCTTTCCCTTTCCTCTTTATTACACACTAAATACATAAACATTATGTACAAGACTTAAACAGTGTTGAGGATTTAAAAACAGTCCAGAAACAAATATATTTAAATCATGATTCATCCAATCTCTGACTCTGCCAGCTTGTGTGTTGCTCTACTTATAATGGCACCAAGCATTCGTGTGTCCATACAGTAGTCTGTTCCAGAGGAAGACTAAACAAATAAGTAGACTTGAGTTCAGTTATACATGGATTTCTGTTTTCTCAGATAATATTTGGGCATCTCCAAAAAAGATGCACTTTGCCTTTCAGCCTTGCTGAAATTATCTGCTGCTGTGTAATTGGCAACAGAGAAAAGGGAAAAAAATAAATCAATATTCACATATGAGTTTCTCAGTCTATTTCAAAACAGCCTTGACTGATGCAGAAATGACCTTTCTGTGTAAGCAAAGTTATACAAGGTTGGGATCTCCATGTGCTTTGTTTATTTGTTTTTTTTTTTTGTTTTTTTGCGTTTTGTTTTATAACCAAATCCTTAAACAGGCAGGCAAAGCACAGAGTGGGAACAATAAATCAGTTAATCAGATACCAAAATAAATAAGCTACTAAATGAATGTTTTGAAGTTATAAAAAGTATGCCTGACAAAACAAACTAAAAAACCCAAACCATAACCAAACAAGCAAATAAGCCCCACAGTTATACCAATTTTAAACACTAAAATCTCAATCTTTTTTTTAAAAAAAATGCATTTATTACATTTAAATGTTGTGCTTTTGTGACAGACACCACACTGTTCTGTGATGGTGTAGAGTGTAGTAGACGTTGTCTAGACCGGATGAACCTGTATCCTGCAAGTCAGTCTATAAACACTGTTTTATATTCACTCTGCTGTTCTTTAACTGTATGCGCAAATATGATGGGAATACAAAAAGAAAAAAAAAACATTGTCAGACTCAAAACATTCTTTGGATGCTTGTACTCGGTTCTATTGCATTGTATTGCATTACAAAAGTTGTGTTGAATAGCTCATAATTTTGCATTGAACACTTTGTATAATAGATAGATAGATAGATAGATAGATAGATAGATAGATAGATAGATAGATAGATAGATAGATAGATAGATAGACTATCTCATTTTTAGAGAGTAGCTGAATTTTAATAGAGAGAATATCAACCAAAAAACAAAAAACAAAACATTACATAAAAGTTTTAGATTGATTTGTGTGTCATTGAGTGAAATTTGATCCCCTACAACCCAGCCAGAATTCTTGCTCCCACAGATTGGCTGTGTGCCCAGGTGGCACACAGATTACCATCAGTCAATCAATTACAGATATTCCTGATCTCAACCTGTTATGTGAAAAAAGCACACCTGTCCACAAAATCAATTTCTTCCATCACCACCATGGGCAAGACCAAAGAGCTTACAAAGGACATCAAGAAGAGGATTGTAGACCTGCACAAGGACCATCAACAAGAAGCTTGGTGAAAAAGTAACAGCTGTTGGTGCCATTATTTGGAAATAGGAGAAATATAAAATGTAAACCTACAAATTCAGCAGGGGATCAAATCATTATTTCCCCCACTGTAATGAAACAGCTATTGGAAAATTAAACAAAACAGCAAGTAAATTTTTTAACTTTGCTGTGTTTTCAAACAGGAGCATTTACTCTTGGCATCTAACATTGCTGTAGCTGTTGCATCACCATCGCCAAAGGATATCTTGAGCATATCTCTTGCCACTGGTAAGAATGCAAAGGGATTAATAGTTTTACACTTATTAAAAGGAGTGAGGTAGTTCTGGCTACCAGCCTTGCCACTACTGCCCGACTCCTTAGTTCATAATCTGCATCTGAAATAGAACTAATGCAACAATATTCTCTCTTATACAGCTGCATTTTCAGGATAGTGTGAAACAGGAATTGACACATGCATATGACAGAAATTGCTGGAGGGAGAGATGTGACAAATAATGCTGCAGTTGTAACACAGGGTATTCAAACAACAATTTGATGAAAGAATGACAAACTAGACACCCTCCATTAAAAACAAGCCACACTAAAATAAATAAATAAATCTGCAAAGAGGAATATCGGCTTCAAACAGCTTATTTCTGATAAATTAATCAGGCTCTCCATATCTAAATGCTTCTTTTTCACACATTATCTTTGTGGCTAGCAATCTGACTTTCCAAAAGAAAAAAAAAACACACCAATGAATACATGCCTACACATACTGGCATGTGTGCACATTTTATGATGGATGATGAATCATCTTCCAAGTCATCTAAAAAATCGCATCATGGAAATTATTGGCAAACACAAAGTTTGTCATTGCGATGCACTGATGCATAAGGCAGCCACTATGCAAATTGGATATGAAGAGGATCACCACTAGACTTAAGAAATAAATGTGAAAATTAGAGTACTGTTTTTTTTTAGCCCACCTCCCCAGTAGATCAACATGATAAAACTCAATGTCTGTGGCACATGTTAATAGAAGACATAGGGATACGACACATGCAATAGTTAACATTCAGTCATATTACTCAGTAGCAACTACTGCCTCAAAAAATCCTTAAGATGCCTTTAATTTCTTGAGATATTTATAGCTTAGCAAGGCTATTTGAAAATGGGATACGGCATTTACATGCAGGAGCGCATAAATATTACAGTACAGTCTGAAAAATTGAGGAAACAGTAGCATGCATTTAAATAGTTCCTACCATATTTAGGTGAGTGAATTAATCAATGATGCAAGTCACTTTTATTATCCACAAACATTAAACATTTGCATCTTCAGCTGCCAATCTCTTTTTCTCTGATCTTTTGGCAGCAAATACACTGTTCTTCTTTTGTGCCTGTGCAACCAGTCACTTAATATATAGACTATTTTTTTAAATAATTTTATTGCATCCTAGTTTGTATATATGTACAGTTTTACAGATTTCTAATTTGCCAGATTTACAGTCTGATAGTGTAAGTCACGATGGGTCTTCCATTGGAGTGATTTGTTTTCCTTACCTACCCTTACATTTCTAATGGTAAAATTACAAATACAATAAATCTGAATACAAACTCATGTAGATCCATCTATAGAAATGTATTATAAAGCATAGAGGCATATATTTATTAACTTCATTTGTACTTTCTTGCTAGCTGCTCCTCTCTCTGTGGGCATACCTCATAGTATTAAAAAACTGTTGGTTAAGTTTAACAGTGTAAAACTGACTAAAACTGACCTAATGCATTAAAATCAGATGATGCAATTCACTTATATCACTTTGTGATATGTATGATAATAACTAATGATACATAAAGGATTATGTATCATCATTTATGATAGATAAATGATGTTAATATGAGCTGTATTATGCTAACATGATAGTGGTGATACTGTGAAAATTAAATGTGTACAAGAATGAAATGGAAATGCTATGAAAAAAGTTATAATTTTTAATTAAACAAATATTGCTTAACAGTACAATATGCTGTTTGAGCTTATGAGTACCATGCATACGATTTTCAGTTCAAAACGTAGAGCTATTGCTTCTCTTTCAGTAAAATGACTCTGTCCATGGTGCTGAAGTCCACAGGGCGAAAGCCTTTGCTGACAGGATTTAATGCAGCACAGAGTTGCATCACATAAGTGTGTCTGATTGTATTTTTACTGCAGGCCAGATAGTTCACACTGAAAAACAGAAATGTCACTGGGAATGTTTATGTCAAAATAGGCACAGCAATACAGTACATACTAGCCTCAACTATCTATTGGACAGAATATGTAACAGTACAGTCAAAAAAAAATGGCTTACCTGAAACTGCCTTGTGTTAAACTACCCTGCATCATAAGATAAAAAACAGGATGTTAAAATGAAGGACAGATAAATGAAGAGAGTGAGAATATCCCCTGCTGTTCATTGGTTCACAATGTCTTCCCTGGTCCAGGAGGAGCGCTGTCACATTTTTTGCCTAAGAAGAGCTCCCACAGCTCCCTCTCCTGGGTTTTCAACCCCATCCTTCTCTTTGAAGTTTTTTTTTTTTTTTTTTTTTTTTTTTTGCAACATCTGCTTTTTTCCTTCCCCCAGCCCACTGCTACATTGCCTCCCTGCCTCTTTTCACACTTTGATTGCATGTATCTCTCATCGGAGTTCTCTGGATAATTGCATCATTCTAATGGTCTTTTTCATGATCCTGCTCTGTGGTAAGTTGACGTTTCATGCAGCTTATTAATTAGAATTAGTGAGAATAGGACAGAAAAGTGAAGAGAAAGTGCTGATCAGTAGTTTGAGTGTAGAAATTGCAATTGTCTTGGTTCAGGGTATTTGGGACCGAGAGGGGATCAGGAAATGAGCCCAAGATCCAAAAAGTTTACATCATTCCTGGCTAACCCCTTTATTTCAAATCCCATAACATTTCCAATATAAATAACCACTCATTCTGTGTTCATACCAGTAATCAGCCAACTGTAGTAGTGCTCTAATGTTTATTGACAGGCTATCTGAATTGGCTGCAAGCATTATCAGCAGCATCCACACACCAACAGGACTTGGCCTGCTATTGAAGAGAGTAGGTGTCTCCATCCTTGTGTCATAGCACACACATACGCATACACTTATACACACATACACATACACACACAAACACACCCACACACATACACAGTGCGGTAGTGAGGATGTTGGAAGTCTCCTCCTTTAGCTGGAGGGCTTACCTCTCTCTCTCTCTCTCCCTCTCCATCTCCCTCTCTTCTTCCACTCTCAGTCACTCCGAGATGCTGCCACGTCAGTGCAATTTAACAGTTCTTTGATCCATGTCCTGAGAGTGAATGGCAACAAATTAAGCAAATTATCTGAACCACCCACGGGCCTAAGGCAAAGAGAGAGGTGGAGGGAGGAGGGACTGGAGGATGCCACAGTTGTCAAAAGGAGGGTCGAGTGTGACTATGGAAAGGGGGCGGGGGGCGCGTGGGGGGGGGGGGGGTTCTATGAGACAGTCAATAAATGACCTGAATCAATATATTTTTGATGATAGAAACACCGTTACTGATGATCTGACAACTGTAACAGTTGTTAATTAATACACTGTCAGATTTGGAGTGCCTACAAGGACATCTGACCAGTTTGTCAGATATATTTAAAAACAGAGAAACAAATAATTGCATGTATTTGCAAACCACTTCCCACCAAAGTTACAATTTGTCAGGGGTGCATATACTCTTGGAGGCTGAAAACAAATAGTTAAACATTTAGAACAACCTAGAATATCACTCACTTTTTCTGTGAAGAACAAGATGGGAAAGGGTGTCACTTAGTATGAGTCACTGGTATAACTAAATTCATTATGCATCTAGTCATCAAATCAAATAAGCGCAGACAAACTGTTATTTCAGAGCTTTTTCTGCATTATCTTGGCTCTGCATGCTACGTCCACTGACAGAATTTATGCTGTAGCAGTTACAATTACTCCTTACATTGTTTGTAACTTCTGCTTGCTGGGTAAAATAATGAAGGTGATGTAAATCCAAGTCAATTTTTCATCGACCCAAAATCTTTCTTTCCAAAGGAGCCAAGTGCACCCGCAATATGTCAATCATTCCTTGCCATTATTTCTTTTTCCAGTGTGCCCACTCCTGAAATAACTTTCCTCCTTAATAGTCGCCATTCTAGCCATCATGATTATGTCGCTCTTAGTCTTCAAAACTCTGAGAGTCTCCTGCACCATATCTCTCCACTCAGTCATCAGAATTTTAAGTTAGATGAGTTGTCCTGCTCCTCTGCTCAGTTTTCTCAAGCTAACAGCAGGAACTGGGGAGACTGAAGCCACGGCTTCTCTATTCATAATGTAATTTCACAGCTCATTAGAGTCCACAGACCATTCCCTTCAGATAGTGACAGTGAAACTAGATAACCTAGCAGATCTGGGTCAGTATTTACAAATCATTCATAGCTTTTTCTGTCCAAATGTTTTGAGAAAATATTATGTTCTTCAAGAAGCCTGGAGAACTATTCCTGAAGACTACTTAAAGAAATGCCAAGAGAGCTGCCTAAGAGAGTTCAGGCTGTGTTGAAGAATAAAGGTGGTCATACCAAATATTGACTTTTAAGCTTGTTGGAATTATAATATTTATTGTTTTTACTTTATATACTGTATTTCCATGCATGTTTGCATGTTTCAATCAATCATTGCACCTATTTCCCTTTTTTTTTTTTTTTTTTTTTTAGCTAAGTATTACAAAATGAAGGGTGGCTCAAAACTGTTTGCCATGACTGACATTAGCTTACTTGTCCTGGTTTGCCACCCATCCATTGCTCTACTTGGGGTAAAATAAACACCAACATTTCGGCTTAAACACTGCATTAAATAATATGTTTGTGCTAGCTTTACAGTATCCCTGCCTAATGAAAAACAGAGTGTTTTGTTTTTGTCTGGAAGTAAATCTGACAATTCACAATGGTAAACTAATTAATGCTTAATGCCTCACATTATTGTAATGAACCTTAATGAAGCATTTTCCCAGAGCCATTAAGATAAGATTGTAATGGATTCAGCACACAGGTGTGCTAACATTTATCTTCAAATCAATGGATTCTCACTGCCTGAGCTGTAATTAGACTGCCAGACTCTGATAAGGGTCATGCCAAACTAGTGTTGTGTGTACTCAGCAAGTGCCTGCTGGGGAGTAGGTGTGCATATATGTATGTGTGTGTGTGTGTGTGTGTGTGTGTGTGTGTGTGTGTGTGTGTGTGTGTGTGTGTGTGTGTGTGTG
>JAVDPK010000318.1:131288-142666 GCA_034780415.1 Cichlasoma orientale | reverse complement strand
CCCCCCCCCCCCCCCCCCCCCCCCCCCCCCCCCCCCCCCCCACAAACCTTCTATGCACCTCGCTTCACTTCATTCCTGGATGTTGAGGCTTAGTCAAGCATTATGGGAAAGGCAGTAATTACATGTGCCCATAATCAAGGCGTTATAAAATATTCATTGAATTTATCTTCAGAAATGCTGTTGCACTTGAGGCAGCAAGTGCTCCTTTTTCCGCTCAGGGTTCACAGGACTGTTTGGTTTTTGTTGACTGACAATGGCTAAAGGTAGAGCAGCTTCATGCCTGTGAGCACATTTTTGAGTCACAAAGCATTTCTAATTGGTCATGACAGGAGCTTCTGGTTGGCAGATTTGATCTATATAGCCACTGGAATATTTATTGTTTAACATTACCTTACATTGTGACCCTAAAAAATACATTTTTGAGAACTGGACAGACAAATGAAATTTAAGAATAACTTACTAAACACTACTAAAATAGAGAGAAGCATTTTTTTTATTTATTTTTTTACTAGCAGAAAGGGCCTTGGATCATCGCATTGTCAATATTTCACAAAACCTTGGCTACACTTCATGTAGGATCACTCACAAGCAAACTTAATTTTTACAGAGAACTTCTAAGTAATTTTTGAAGCGAAGTCTAATAACTTATGTCATTGTTTCCTTTACTTTATTATGTTTACCCTGAATGCTGTGCTGTACATTTCCAATAAAACACAAAGTAAAAAGGTAAGCATTGAGTAATAAAAATACTTTCACATTCCTTCTTGGAACCTGCTCTTGAATTTCTATGAATTGCAAGTGAGACAGATTTATCAGTCTTCTTATGCCACAAAATTATTCAGATTTTTAATAATATATGAACTAACAAAACCATAAATCCACTTGTTCTAATATTCTCTTCGTAACATGTATCCAAAAATGGTGATTACACATTCTTTTAGTGTATTCTTACATATTTTACACCTTCATGATTCATTTTTACTTAAATACTTTTGATCCTAAGTTGTTTCTCAAAATAAACTGCTAAGAGATGGAAATTTAACCGGATCAAAGTTCACTGAGCACATTGTTAGAGGACCTGCTTTATAGCGCAGTAGTTTATTACTTGCAGCATGAGGGGATGTGTGAGCTACTTTGAAATTTATGGATGCTTACAGAGCATCATTCACATAATGTAGAGGTTAAGGGGTCTATTTGTGCAAACAATGCGCTGACTGAAACAGCTTGTTTTATACGGCTTTCATTCAAACAAAAAAACTGCTGCTGGGCGGCAGTATATAACAGATGGTTAGCAGTGGGGTTTTTGTCCATGCAAACAAAATAATGTTATATTCCTGTGCGCATAATTCTGGGGAATCAACCACATTATGCAAAATCATGTTCAATAATAACAACCCTGGTCAGCTAATGTCAAATCTATTATTTAAATTCTGATCTCATCCTCACTCATTTTAATATTAAGGGTTAGATGAGCTGATGCTTAACGAACTAAATTGTGACATCTGGCCTCTCTTTAATTGGTCTTCAAAGATTATTATCATGTAAAAACTGAATTCTAAACATTGACGTTTGAACATGGAAATGTGACATTAGATGGTAGAATAGGTGACATTTCGAGCAGACTGAACCTGAATAGGAAGTAAGTTCATTAGGAAAGTCAAAGAAGTGCTCTGTATGAGACACGCTTTTTTGGGAACTAAAATCAGCTTAGATAATGTAATGTCAGAAAATCCCTATCATTAGTGGAAATATGGTGATATCCTGTCTAAGCTTCACTCCCCACTGTAGTCTGACTGACAGAAACAGTGTTACCGTGTGACAAAAGTTGTGTTCAAGAAGAGCACCTGAAGTAAGTTCCAATAAAAAGTCCTTATCTGCCAGCATCCCAAGGGGCTGAAGTATAACTTTATCTTTAATTAAAATATTGAATATTTTACTTGGTTGACCTGTGACAAAGAGAATGATCAAGACAGCAACAACAACTGGGAGGCATGAGCTAATTAGGATAAGTTCGAGTGTGAAATATATTTATATATGTGGGGTGTACATACACTAAGAAAACACATTACAAAATTCCAAACAGCTTGCCTGATGTCAGCATATTGCTTCTGCTTCCTGCAGGCTTTTAAGCAGCACCGTGCCTACCCAAAGCAGAAATTGGAAAAAGCTTCTTTTAATTCCCAGGATGCAAAGTGATGGAGCAAGGGGAATTTTCTAAATGATGAGCTCTAGCAAATTGATGACTAGTGGAGATCACTGACAACTTCAAAGCTGTGCGGATCCAGGTCAGCTGAATTAATGTGTCCTGGTTCAGGTTGAACCTGCATTGATCCAAATCCACTCAGTCAATGATGCAGTATATTAATAATAAGAAAAAAAAAACTCACTCAGAAATAAAATCAGCCAATCATCCACTGAGCTCTAACATACTAGAACAACTCCCTCAATTAGGCACCACTTTGTTTTCTAAATTTACAAATCCCAGGCCCCACGGTCTTTGATTTCTTGTTTTGCATAGTTGATGCAAATATACAGTATTTGCTGTGATGCTTGTCTGGTTTTGAATGTCTCATAATCCATCAAGTAAGCAGTGGACCAAGAGGCATGTAGTTTTCCTCTCATCTTCCTTTCCAACACAAGTAGTTGGATCACTGACATTCTTTGACTGATACACAGCGGTAGACGTTGTCATGATGGCTGCATAGCAGAAAAGTGCAGCCATGCAATTAGCATGGCAGGACGCTTCATTCTTTAGCTTTAGAGAAGACAGATATTTTAAGAGAGGATTCCCCCCTCATCCGTGCCCCCCCCCCCCCATCAATTTGATATTTTAAAATAAACACAGCATTCACATGTGTTGGAATCCTGCATCAGACATAAATTTGTGAGCAGCACAGAGATGGCCTGCTTTTGGTTTATTTACTTTCTTTAGCACCCTGTCAGTGTCATTTTTTTGTGGATTTCACTCTCACTTCTACTCAATTTTTTTAATTGATATTGGAGAAAAATGCTGACTGTTAATACTGTATAGCATTTGAGTTATTTATAGCTAAATTTATATTTGTGTTAAGAATTTTTTTTAACCAAATCCTATTATGCCCAGTTTCTCAAATGCAAAAAAATAATAAAGGGAAGTCATCTACGACTCCCTGGATTAAGACTGTGTTTGTAATTGAGTTTTATTAGCAATACCGGCCATAATAATCCATCTAGTCTACAACTGAAGGAAATGCTTTTATTCACAAGTTAGAAGATTCAATAAATAGCTGCTGGTAGGCAATTAGGTGAAGGTAGAACAAACTTCCAAGTGCTTGCTTGGTACACAAGTATTTTTACTTAATACATGTTTTTTTTTTTTTTATCTAACTTAAGGTGGTAATTAGTGAGCTTAATTCTCTGGCTAAAGCTATATATATATTTACATCACAGAAATAACAGGGCCATCAATCGTCTCACTGAACTCTATGCAATTAAGCACATCAACAATTTTCCATTTGTCAAATTCTTTTAAGGCTCCATGACAGAAGCTAAATGTGAGTAATTTATTTAGAGGTATTACTTTCAAAGGAGCGTGTGCACAGCTGAATCTATGGACTTTCCTTACTTTCCTTCAGCGAGACCCAGCCAGGAGTGTTTCTGGCTAACAAAGATAACAATGCTTTGCATGCACAGCAACACACCCAAAGATACAGGCTGAAAGACACTGTAAACTGGATAGAGGCACTGTCGGGGAGTTACAGTAGAAATGGCAGTCGTTCAGCTGGGTTGAGTACTGGGACACGGAGAACAAAGGAGGCCTCAGCACAGATTCTGTGCTGGGAGTTCGCACTGTAAAAAAGAAAGGATGGCTAGTGTTTCCTTTCCTTCCATTACCCAGAGGTCTTAATTAGTTTAGCTTAATCATGCACTGCTGTAATTGACTACTGTTGTTTCTTCTTTTCATCTATCAATTCACTGCCTGGAACCAACCTGGAGTGGGGCACCTCATTTCACGTAACAACACTGATACACCCCAATTCCCTAATATGATTGTTCTAACACTCCATTCCTCCTTCTCTGTCTCTTTCTTTCTTTAATCTCTCTTTCACACATTTCTCTTTGTGTCTCACTCAAATACCTAATTGCACACAACACATATTGTAGCAATATTGCTTTGTTTTTGCAGTCTTTTCAGTGTCTTGTTTTCAGTTTTAAACAGGGGGTCCATGACACGTGTGATCATTAATCATGAATCAGTCCACTCTAATTATAATTCACATTTGCTGCAGAAAATTGCAATTTGTTGATGGTTAAAATAAGTAATCTAGTCTCACACTGTAATGCCTTTTTTTTTTTTGCACTTTGATTATTTTATCATAAAAGCAAAGACATTTTATATACAAAATCAACAAGAGGGCACTTGTAATCACAAGGTGCATCTGAAAAACATTAATCAGAAATGCTAATTACTTTCAGTTTTCAGGTGGCGTGCTCCTTGCTTGGGTTTAATTTAAGCTGTTTGTAAAGTTAATGAATATCAGATTTTTGTAGTTGATGAAAACCTCAAACTATTCAACACTAGACTAACAGGAATAACTACTCGTTTGTGGTGTCCACAGTGGTCCATATCTCTGCCTTAGATTTTAAAATGTTTCCTGTCCCAAGAGCTGGTCATTTTAATGGAATAGTTCAAAACTTCCAAATCACCTTGCTATAGAACCTGGTGAGGTGGATCACTTTGAAACCAGACTGCGCACTGAGGGAAGTTTTTGTATCTTTACATCACTGAAATCTTCCTCCCCCTGTGGCCAGCTTACTATTCCGGCTGGGTAACTGATGACTTGCATGGCATGCATGTTGATAGCTTGGATATTATTCCTATTGTTTTGAGCTATATTCATTTCTCTGGCCAGCTGTGGATGACCTCTGTGCAACTGGCTTCCAGTCTTGTTTTCCACAGCCACAATGAGTTCATGATGTAGGTTATCACTTCCCTCTCACGGCAAGATTTACTAAGCAGGGCAAATTAGCATAAGGTTGCTATCGTAAAAACGTACCATTGGTAGTGGAAAGTTCTGCAGGAGATACTAACAATGAGCTAATTTATAAACACATTTACAGTCAGTTCATTTCAATAATGGCCAAGGCAATCTACAAAGAGCAGCACAAATTTGCTGGTCAAGAATGAGCAGACCCAGAGAGTAGTCTGCTTTGGTTGGCAGAATACTTGCATCCCGATATATTTCTCTTTGGAAACAGGATGGCAACTGAGATCAATGAGGACGCCAAAGGACTGATATATGTTTTTGATAGAAAGGCAGAATATTCAGAAATTTCTAGGGACTTTGTGGGGTCTTGCAGGTTGAGACACAACCGTAATGCAACAAATACACAAATTAATGACAGATGCGGGCGATGAATGAATGAATGTAAAACCAGGAGTTGCATACACATACGCAACATGTGAACAAACCTTCACATAAAAAGCTGTTGATAAATGCAGTGGTGAGTTTGGAATTGCATTTAACAGGAACCATTGCTTTTGTTGTTTGTTAAGCCATTTAACTCTGACCTCTGAATCATTCAAGCTCAAAAAACGCACCAATCTCAAAGGATGAACCAGTGCTGTGTGCACACATAAGACTTAGCAAAGAACCAATTTTAAATTGGATCTTTAGGCACTTTGTTGCTAGCAGCCTGTCACAAAAAATACACCATTACCCCCCCCCCCTCTTTTTTTGAATCTATTAAAAAATGCCAAAGATAACAGTCTGACAAATAATATTTTTGCACCAACAAAGTGATTCTGGAAGAGCTATTAGTTGAAAACCTGGCATATCTCAGTATGGGTGTGAATAGTGTCCATAAAGAAATAGGTGTTTTTGAGGTGGTAGGCCTAGCAGGTCTTGTTGATTAATCTACATATGAGATTTTTGGTTCAACTTGTTGTCAACGTGTATGGAGGAGGTGAGAAGAGAAGTATAGCAGTGAGTGTCTACAGCCATCTGTAAAACAAGGTGGAGCTTGTGTCATGGCCTGCATTGAGGATCTTGTCAAAACTGATGGATTCATGAAGGCAGAGACGATCAGATTTTGATTCACTGCGCAGTACCATCTCAAAAGCCACTGATTGGTAATAGCTTCACTTTTCAGCATGACAATGATCCCAAACATACCTGTGTAGAAAAACACACAATGGAACACTATCAGCCATGAACTGGCCTCCACAGAGCCCAGAAATCAACATTAATGAAACAGTGTGTGATCATCTTGACTGAGAACAGAACAAAAGGCAGCCAACATCCAAAGAAGAGCTTTGAAGGTTCTTCAGCCTGGAAAACTATTCCTGAAGATTTACAAGAAAGCTGCCTAAGAGCTTTCAGGCTGTGTTGAAGAATAAAGGTAGTCATACCAAATATTGACTTTCAAGTTTGTTAGAATTGTGCAAACTGTGTTTTTGCCTGATATACTGTATTTCTATGTATGTTTGTACATGTTTCAATAAATCACTGCAGCTATTTCCCATTTTCCTAGCAGAAGATAGAGAAATGAGGTTTCTGTATCTGTAAAACAAGGTTTGGTGGTCTGCTTCAGCAGTGTCATTTAAATAAGGGAGGGTGAGAAAGTATATAACCATACCTTTTAAGCATGGAGAACCTCTCACTTTAAGAAGTAGTTGTGTTTATTAGAATTGCTTCTGGGCTCTGCCATTGGTTTTAAACATTATTATTAATTTAAAATATGCACATATTGTTTAAGCGGGGATCTGTGAGTATGTACTATTTATGAATGAAGCTCGGTATCTCTACTCTGTTCAGCAGCATTTCCATTCATCTTGACCTTGTGATAGTAGCTCCCTTTATTAAGCACTGGGTGACCAGCTGTTTCTATATAATATAGTCAATATAGTCAGTATTGGTCCTTTGCTTATCCACAGTTCTCATATATGTTGCATGTAACTGATAGTAGCATTCCTATATTCATTGTCATTGTCCATGAATCTTGTTCTGTAGCCTGGGGCTGCTTACTAGAGACATGACCTACCTGTACCCCACAGCAAGCAGTAACCTCAAATGGTTACTTTAACAATATGCATTATGACCATAATAATAAGTATTGAGAACACTTCATTAATCTAGAAACCAATACAGGTAATTTTGGCCAACAGCTCAATGCTCGTGTTGTGACACCATTGAAATTCCCATTAATAACTTACCTGAAAACAATCCTTTCTCTATGGCCCAATTTGTCTTATTTGGCAACTAAACATAGAAGCAAACAATAATACTTTATAGTGTTCCACGGGGCTCAGTCCCAGGATTTCATAATAGAAATTTACAAACCATTGCCAATATTTTTGAGCCTTTAAGTAAATCCAACAAAAATATAGATTCAAAAGTTAAGAGTCAATAAAACCTCCCAAAACTACAGAATTAAAGCATCTTTCAGTAACTTAAATTTCAGTGCCACATCAGGCCACAAGGCAGCTTCAAATTCACAATACGTACCCATGAAATACAGCAGGTGCATGCTTTGAAGTTGTGTCTCCAATGCAGATTTGTTCTGTCCTTAGCACAGATACAGATCACACTGGGGGCATTTCAGAGGCTGAGTGTTTAGTCTAATATTTCAAAATCTGACTGAATTCTTTATGCGGCTCCTCTGTCTGACTTCTGTGCAGCTTAAAATGGCTCCAGTAAAAAAAAAAAAAAAGAAATCCCTATTTTAAGCATTGGTTGAGTGGAGAGCTGCTCCTGGGGCGATTCTGGAAAGCGCAATGGAATTGCAACCATGGTCTTATGTGGATGCGATCAGCTCTCACAGCCATATTGGAACTATAATGCAGCCAGGCATGACGTATTCCCAGGTTAGTGTAATAACAAAATAACACATCATTCCAATTCTCCTGTTTAAGTGTGGCATAGACCAAATCCTATCCTTTTATCTATAAATGTATCTATAAATTGCTGATTCAGACCACAAATACAACTTGGCAACACTTTTGCCAGTGCCTTACACAAGTTTGGCTATTTTTATTAAATAATAAAAAAATAAAGGGAATGCAGGACCCCAATTCATGCAAACCCATCAAAGTCAGAATTTGTCAATCCTGTTGGGAGGCACAGGAGTAAGATAATAGCTACTGCCTGTGCACGCCGCATATGTCAGAACATAAGTGTTTTTGTCAGCGCCTCATGCAGTTTCCTTCAGGGCTGAAGGGCAAAGATGCAAAACAGTTAAAGATTATTTAGATTTTCCTTTTGAGCATAAAAAAAGCAAACAAAACAGATGTGTGGTGGCATTAGAGAGGGTTCTAATGCAGCTGTGGGTAGAATAAATTTAGACTCAATCGATTCTGGCAGATTCTCATATTTTCAACAATTCAGCAGAAAGATTAAACAGCTGCAGAGCAGCTGATGTGGTCCCTGTTCTCTTGGCACCTGCACTCTTATCAGCAGCCCACTGATTTTTTATTTTTCTGTTTTTTTTTTCTACGAAGAAAAATTAAAATTATCACAGAGAAAAACTCAGAACATCCTGAGCTCACCTAGAGTTGATATAAAATAAATAAAGGAATTTCACACCAACTGTGCAAAGCAAATGTGTTTGTTTTTTTCTGTCACATTTTAATGGTGTCTGTCCCTCGAGGGGGAATCTTGCTGTGCGAACCTGTTTCCTGATTGAGGCATATCTTGGTGGGTTTTCATATTCCAGTTTATGGTGCCCTCAAATTGTTCGTGCCTAATTTTGGTGTGCCACTTTCTGTGTTTATTCAGGGCTAACAGCAAGTCTTGGATTGGATGACAAACCAAAGAGACAGGCTGACACTGGGCTGTTAGGGTGATGCCAAGCCATCTGCTCCTCTGGTGCTTCCAAGTGGGAGTGAGGTGGGCAGGAGTGGAGAAGAAAAAGAATAAGAATCCTAACACTAACCCTGCAAACTGTCTTTTTGGCTCGCCTACAATTCACATGGATAGATCTCAGTTGACAAAACATAAAATAATCTTAGAAAATATGAGCGATGAAGTCTTCAGTTTCCATTGGAAGGCTGTTTACAGTTGTAAAGGACTAAACTTTCACAGAGATTTTGTGTTACTCCTGGAACCCTGAGGAGAATCCCAGATGGCAGCACCTCAGCAGTCTGGAGTATTCTGGTGTGGAGCGAATAAAGGTCACTCCATAAAAGATAAAAACAAGATGAAGAAGCTGATGACACAGACATACAACAATTATTAATATTCCAAAGGTAGCTAAAGCAGAAGTATTTATAGCATGTAGATAAGTGATAATAGGAATTCCTCTGTACACGTTACTGACTGAAAAAAAGTCAACTCATTAAAGTTGTTTGTGACACATTACATTACTCATTTCTCTTTGCTGTCATTGCTCACTGGTACTTTGTCAGGTGCTTCTAAAAGAACGATGGCAAATCCTCTGCATCCGTCCATCCAGACTATCTAACTTAGCTTCTGTGATGTCACACAGATGTCCAGAAGTCCTTAGCTGTGCCCACCGTTTAACTCCAAATAAAACATTTGAATGCATCATTACCCGGGGCTGTTGGCAGTAAACAAGCTGACAAAGTGTCAGACAGAGCATTACTGAAATTACAAATGTAATTTTTACTATCAAACTGTAATCCCTTCTTACTGTGCACTCTGCTGAACAAAACACTACCTGCTTCTTCATATAAATATATATAATCTAACAAGATTATGTTTGGATTGAATGGAAATACTGCTCAAAGTTTGACTGACATAGGAAAGATGTTTCGCTTTGAACCTTTTTGTATTTCTGTTTTTTAAAAAAAATCCTGGTGAGAGTAACAACTGCATTTATATGCACCTTCAGTTACCCCTTCTGTTTGCAAAGAAACAACTATACATCCCAAGTCACTAGACACAAACAAGTCTTGTTTAAGAGCAGCAACGCTGTTGTGTTTCTATTTTGGTTGCCTATTTGTTAATCTGTACAAAGACTTGCAGTTTTATTTCGGTAATGTCCTGAAAAACAGTGTCACTGGCATGCAAACCCCGGTATCAATTACCTCCATTGCACTTCTGCAGCTCCCTTTCCTTTCAGTTCTTTGCCTTTAAGAAGGAACAAACAGTGACTCGCAGGCATATGAAGTCCTAGTTCAGTGATGGAGTGGATGACAGGCAATAACAGGTATAAAACAAATGCGGTGGAATAGAACAATAGCAGACATAGTGTGCACAGAGAATGTGAAGACGGGCTTACACAGAGAAACTTTTTCCATTGTTAAATATAATCATCCTCTGTTCTTCATGCACTCTCAAGAGAAATTCCCCTGGGAGTTCATTTACATGAAACTTGGCAGATTTAGCAACTCCTCAGATTCAATGTGTTTTTGAGGTTTTTGAGGTTAATATATCCCACTAAGTGCACTTGGGACTACTTTATTGCAATTGATTGCTATTTAAAAGTGTTCAGAAGGGAACTCCATGGATATTGTGGTTACAATATTCTTATATGTTATGTGAAATTTGAATAATCTGTGCGTTAATATCCTGATAACAATAGTCAATGCATTCCTCATCGTTATCAACTAAAATGTCTTTATAATGAAACTACTTTTTGAAAATGGGATTTCCTCTGTAGATGTTTTGTTGTATAAAAGTAGCTGAGCACTGAATGTTAGGGAATAAATAAAACATTGATCTGTAAGAAAATATTTGCAGCATTTTTTTTTTCTTTTTGAGGGACTATTTCCACTAAACTCTTTCAAATGCGACGACTCTCAAACATGTCCTACTTACAGCAGCTTCACATGTAGGAAATAAGTAGAAAACATTTATGAAAGTAAGCCAAAGAAGCTCACAGATGTGTTGTTGGTTAGATTTCCTCGCAACAGAAAAAAAAAAGCTTACTTCTGTTTTCATACAGCTACCAATTAAACATGCATAAAGGATATGAAATACTGTACACAAAATATAATAACAAATATTAAGCCCATTATCTGTAATTAGTGAGTAACAAGTTCACAACTGAAAATGCTGTCCGTGTTTTATATCCATCCATCCATAGATCCATCCATCCATCCACTTTCACTTATCCAATTCAGGGTCGTGTGTGTGTGCGTGTGTGTGTGGTGGGGCGGGGGCTGGAGCCTATCCTAGCTGCCATCGGGCGAGAGGCAGAGTACACCCTGGACAGGTCACCAGTCTGTCACAGGGCCAGCACAACCATTTGCACTCACATTCACACCTATGGGCCATTTAGAATCACCAGTTAACCTAACACCACTAACTGCATGTCCTTGGACTGTGGAAGGAAGCTGGAACACATGGACAGAACCCACGCAGACACAGGGAGAACATGCAAACTCCTCACAGAAAGGCCCCAGCCAGATGGTGGATTTGAAACCAGGGCCTTCT
>JAVDPK010000318.1:100971-126759 GCA_034780415.1 Cichlasoma orientale | reverse complement strand
AATAAATTCTCTATATCTTGAATATCTTGAATTAAACTCCATGGAATAAACACTAAGGCAGCCTAATCCATCTATAAGCCTGTTTACAAGTTTCATGTCCCCGTAACAACATTGTAATGTGCAGCAGAAAATGAACAAAAAGTAATTTCCCTGAGAAATCCTTCAGCAGAAACTGAGCAAAGGGATTCACTTTCTAATCCTCTTTCAAAATGTCCATAAATGCTTTGGCATTGCTAACAGTGGTCATGTATGTCTAATCTATATGAAACTCTGGCTGCATGTTTTACAGGCCCTGCCCTGCTCTCATTCCACTGTTCCCACAGCAACATTTCTCCCCTAGTAATCCCACCAATCTCATAGCCTGACTGTGCGGTCAGAGCGTAACCTGGGCCGTGTTACAGTTATCAACCTTGGCCACATTGCACTGGAAGCCTGCCACTTTCTTTGCAGAGCCAGAAAAACAAAACTCAGATCTCAGAAGATTCAACACAAACATGTATAAGTAGTAAGCACAAAACTGGCATTGCATGTAGGTCAGATTTTTTTTTGTTCCATTTTTCAGGATATTGACGTGTCTGTCAGTTCTGCAAGTGTGTTAGGATAATTGCTACTCTGAATTATAGATTTAAGTGAAAAAATACCTGTGTAAAGGCTACTGCACTGTTTCCATTAATACGGTTTAGCTGAAAAAGAGCTGTACATAAATTCAACCCTACTTTCACACAGTTACACGTCCCACTCCCTATATCTGTTAATTTGGGTCACTGTGTCACCTCAGAGGAGACCAAGGTCCTCTCATTACTACTATGACATAAGCTAATGCATCAATGTCCACCACGGGGGAAACAAAACAGACCGGGTTAAAAAAAATAATGACGAAAAAAGCCATGATTGTTTTAATGCAATTGCGGGGATGTTTCACCTAGCTGATATGGCAGAACTGTTTTATTTTACAGCTTTCAGTATGATTATGAATGTGACAAAGAAGACTGCTTTTATTGCTGAGAGGGTATCAATGATTTTCATTTCACAGCCTAGCGAGCGCATTCACGGGTGTCTTGATAAGGACAGGATAAAAGATCAGAGGGGGTCAGCTTCATCCTGAGCACCTGCTAGCATGGCGAGCATCATTTGGTCTGAACCACTGACCACAACAATATCATATCATGGCAGCAGGAAATGCTGGTGTATGGAGAGTTAGTTACTGGCTCATGCTGGCTGAAGGAGCTTTTAATTGCAAACTGCTTTTGTGTTGTAATGTGATGCATGACAAATATTTAGTTTTGATAAGTATAAAATACAAAAAATACAAAAAGCAGTGCAGGAACAAACACAGGCACAGGGAATACGTGCAAGCTCTAGAGTTCAAATTCAGATTCATACAGAGTAGGTGTTATAAACCCAAATGTCAGCACACACTTGATTTGGATGTCTGATTGATTTGGGTGATTTAGCTGCTGGGTGGGAAATTGAACATCAGAGGGTGAACTTGGAAGACATCTTCAGTTGTATACTTTAGCATCACTGATCACTGGGTGTTTCAGCCTTTTAAATACAATTTGAAAAAAAAATAGATAGATATGTGTGTTCTACTACGGGGACCATTTTTGCCTTCACCTTCCACATCCCCCCTAACTCTTCTCTCAGCTCTCAGGATTTCATAAACTTCTTCTTGACGTTACTTTCACTTGGTATCGCTACTGTACATCTATCACTACAGCTTTCTTTCTCTGCTTGTCCACCACTACCATGTCCAGTTTGTCTGTCTGTATCTGGGAGTCCCACAGGATCTTAGGTCAGTCATTCTCAACTACATGTACCTGTGGGGGCGTATCCTATTTTGACCTCGGGACTTCCAGGCCATATTCGTCACAGATGTTCATGTATAGCCACTTGGTTATGGCAGCTCATGTAAGCTCTGCCTGCTAGCATCTTGCACCCTGCTGTTACAGTATGCGCTGGATTGACTCAGGGGCATCTCTGCACAGCCTGAACCTGGGGTCTTGCCTGGTACGGTAGACCCCAGCAGTGGCCTGTCCTTCCACGATGGTTCCCGGTCTTTCTCGAGTTTCTGCTGCCTGAGGTATTCACTAAACATGTGATCCTTTGTGGCCACCTTCCTGATGTACTCATGGATATTTGTTGTTTCATCCAGGGTAGTGGTTCTGACACTCACAAGTCCAGGTGTGTCTTAGCAATTAGCAGCTGTTTCATTTGTGCTGCCAGATGCTCATGGAGTGCAGTTCCTTAGAAAGTACGTGTGAATCATGTCAGGGCCTGGTGCTGTCCAGCTCTTCATATATGAGACTCTTTCTTGGATGTCTGCCACTGTGATAGTTACTGGAGCCTGTTCAGGGAGGTTGCTGTGGTCTGCTCTTAGATCCACTAGCCACTGGGAGGGGAGGGGGTTGGAGAGGGTGGTTCAGTGGGATGAGTTACTTGAGAACAGAGTGTAGTGCATGGAATTATAAAGTGTCTTTGAGTGTCTAGAAAAGAGCTATATAAGATTAATGTATTATTATTATTAATATTATATTAACAAATTAGAAGGTAAAGACAAGTTCATAAATATCTATGCAAATATAATGATACCAATAAGTACTTTTTTGTGGTGCAACTTTTTTTTTCTTTCTTTGTTTTTTCACGAGGCAAATGATTTAGTCTTTTGTGGTGAATGCAGTAAGCGTTAACAAAAGCATTATTATTCTACCACCAACACAGATCTGATGTAACTAAACTAGATTACTACCAGCACCAATTGCCCTGCATTATCTTCCTGATTAACTATAATTTACCCATTCATATAATTCATACTTATTCATTCATAGAATTCAATAATTGCTCACCCTGAAGTAAAGTTATACATATTGAGTTTTTCCTCATTGTGTCATGTTTATGTGATGCTTACCGCTTTTTTGGAGTTTTATCTCATAACTTGCTTATTTGACCATGAATAATGCTTTTTATGTCCCCTCAAGAAAAAGCTTACAATCTTGTAATATATTACCAGCATTTAATGTCAGAATAATTTGAATCGAGATAGTGAAGTCATTTTATTCTATACTGCACAGGAGTAATTTCATTGCTGTGATGCGTGGGCATACTAATAGCCCCACACAGTCACAAAATACACCAACTTTGAACAACAGCAACCAATATTAGCATTTTTTTTTTTAAACAAATAAAACCACTTCTTGTTCCGCAGCTTGGCTTTGGCTTTCCCAACAAACAAACATTCACCAGGGAAAAGTGCCCTGGAAAAGTGCTAACATCAGTGTGCAGGCTTGATCGCTGATCTGTACTGCGACACACACACACACACACTGAGCAGCTTAAAAATGTACATGCAAATGTGGCCAGTTTAGATGCTGCTGTAGTCGTCTTCATTACCACTGCTAACAAAATTCTGTATGTCCTTTGCTTGATATCCACGGCACAAGTTTGTTTACTGTGTCTCTGCATGCACCTGCTGTCTGCCATCATTCAGTCGTGAAAAATCATTTGGAATATCTCCTTTGATTTCGTGAAGTAATAACTTTTAGTGTGGAATGCCGTGGTATTCTTGGCTCACTTTGTATTACACTCTTGTTGCACGAAATAATTTATGCCATCTGCGTGGCATGCATTATCATTATCGTTAACAAAACCACCACCTCCTCCACTCTAAGAATGGAATCTGGTCATGGATGCCAACTTCCTTGTTCACAATGGATCTCCAAGGAGCCATTAACCCCAATAGCAGCAATCTGTAAATATATTTCCAGCCAAAGATTTTCATGTGACAAAAACACAAGAAATGAATAAAATACATACCCTGGTTACTAAGGTATTTGGGCGATGTCTAAGGTCTGGTGCTTTTGTGGTCCCAGCAGAATGGCTGGCAGTTATCTGCTGTTTACCTTGCTTAATTAACCAAATTCCCCAGTCTTCCTCTCCTGAACAGCCACCTGTACAACACACCTAAGAACAGACGCAGATTATGGTAGTGAGTCCCGAGAGCTGCTCAAATCAACAGCCTGTAATGCCTTCTCAGCTGGGACACCCTGATATTTGCTCTAAAAGCCAGAGAAAATAACAGCAAACATCCTCCGACTGTCACACAGGCACACGTATAAAGACATGGGTGCATCGCGTATACAGTTGGATGTACACTTTATTAACTTTAAACATGTAGAAAAACTATAGAACTTCCACATACATGGAGTCATGTATTTGCTTGATGCAAAAATTGTGCAATACACATAACTGTGAAATTGATTCTACACCTTTTTTATACATTAAAGATTAAATAGAAATATTGAACAACAAAAAGATCTTTCTTTCAAGAAACTGTAAATTATTAAGTAGCATGCAGGAAAAGCAACTCAACCATGTGATAGATAATGCAGTACTTAGTACTTGGAAGCGTCGCCTGTGCTCTAATTTAGTTAGATTACCATCTGTTTATTTGATTTTCCTTGCCCCATAAACTTGGGGTGGCACAAGCAGATTAAAGAGTGGCTAAGCAGCCTAAATTGCATGTCAAGAAGTCCATTAATGGCCAGGAAAAGGGTTTGGGGAAGAGTTATGTGGATATGAATGGATCCATAACTAAAGGACATGTTTACAGGTCTCCTAATGGATCTCTGTTGTAAACTCATTTTAAACTCCACAGGATATCACTGCCTCTGTGTCTGCATCTTCTGCTATGCTTGCTCTGCCACGGACGATATGTGAGTGTGTATGTGTGTGTTTAATAATTACAAGAAATAACACACAACTAATATTACTGCAACATATAATTAAAATAGACTGGATTTACAACTGGATTAAACTTTAAATTGCATTATTTATCAACAGTTTCCCAACTGCTCTTTTAAAAAACAGCTACTTGAATTTGTGAAATGAAAAGATTTAACAAATCTCTTAGAGAACTAAAATGCTACTAGTTAGCGTTTCAGCGCACAACAATCCAGGCTGGAATGGTATGTGGTCTTTATAAGAATTAGCACCGTGTATTATTTTAGAGTTGGACTCTCGTGTGATGACATTTGTCGTGGCGTTCAAGGACCTTTGTTGCATGCATAACTGTAGACGCAAATGCAACCATTGCAAAGATTTCATTTGTTTCAGTCTTGCAATTACTTGAGCATCCCGCTGCAATTAGTCTGAACTCCACTGACCTACTAATGCCCTCTAGTGATTTTAGACATGTCACAGTGTTACCACTGTTGAGCCTATACTCTAGAGCCTAGGTCACCAACAGGTGACCAAGGTCTGGATCTGGACCCAGATGCAGTTTTTTACAAACGAGACCTATGACTAGATTTTGTCCGACCCTTTCTTTTTTATGCTGTGCCACCTTTCTCATATTTACGGTAGGGTTATTTTATTCTGCACATACTTTTCCTAGTCAATGTCCACAGGAAACAAATAGCTCACTCATGTGCATTGTAACTCATCCCACGTGATGCAACTCAGCCAATCAAACCATGTATTTAGAATGTCCCAAGGGGACAAAATGCAGACAGACAAAAGTCTGAAGAAATAAGTCAAGGGATCAGACAGAGAGAATAGACGGGTTGAAGCTGAGCTGGTTTGCATGTGAAATTTATTGACAAAAAAAGAAGAAAAGGGGAAATCCCAATTACATTTTTCTTTTCTTGTAATGGACCTGGAACTTTATGATATTGAGGAAACTTTCTCTAACTGGACCTCCTTAAATTTTAATTGAATGCCTCTGCTCTAGAGGTTCACTCAGTTCAGTCCAAATCCAATCCAACCCCATAAGTAGGACTCTTTCTAGCTCCCCTGCCATGTGCCAGTAAACACCCTTTTATCGAGGTGTTTTAGGTAGCTAGAAGGGCTTAGAAGGGTGGGGTGGGGATTGGTGCGTACACTCCCCTTGTTGTATAGTTGTTACTGGAAAAAGAAAAAGTGCCAATATAAGTGGGCAATGGCTCATTTGATGGAGTAGAAGAGACCATGTTTTTCTCCTTCTCCAATAGGTGGTACTCACATCAGGATATTTCTATGTAATTCCCAAAATAAGGTAAAACTTTGGGCTCACCTGCCAGTCGTTCATGGCGTCTGGAGTTTGCCACATGCATGGATAATTATACTCTTTCAGTGGTTAATTACAATGACTTAACTGATTGAAACATTTAACTGTCTTCACTTTAATTTAAAAAAAAAGAGTATGAAAATAAAGAACTGTCAGACCGATTCCCACAGCAATACATACTGAATTGGTGTTTTATAATGTGAGATTAATTCATGAAGTAATGACTTAAAAAACAAAAATGAAGCAGTTATTAATCATCACATGCATTCAAGACCTTGATCAGCGATACGCTTTGAAAAAAATATAATCTAAAACCTTCAGTTTGTCAATTTTATTTTTTTACAGGCCCCAGCTTAGATGATAATTAATCACTGCACATGTGTTGAGTTATTCAGCTGCTCTGCTCAAGCGTATGAAACGTACAAATGTCTTCTGCCTTTGTGAGCCATGCTCCGTGTATAGAACATTCCTACAGTGAATATAAAAAGCAATTTATTTTCTACTTTGTTCCCAGTGGGTTATAATAACAGACACCTGTTTGTGGGAATGTCCTGTTTATGTGTGCTATTTTCTATTTCTTGGTCCAGCCTGTGCAATTTAGCATGGGAATTGAAAAATTGTTTATAATAGCAAAGCCAGTCTGGTAAAACAATTCAGTCTGCTGCTTTTTGCAAATACACTGGACACTTTTTGTTCCACCTAATTTTTTTGCCTTGCATTTATCTTTATTTATTATAAATCTGCTTTCTGTGTGCAAGTAAATAATATCTTGACTCTGTCAGTTCTTTGGATATCAGTGGTAAATACTGGTAGTGATGGCAGCAGTGCGTGTATGTGTACTGTATGTGTGTGCGTGTGTGTTTGGGGTTGAGTGGAGCGGGATCTTTGTGTCTGTAAAAGCAGGCATTAGAACATGGAATAAATTGAGCTTTCTTAAGATTTATCTGTTTGGGTAGCTACTGCACACGTCATGTACCAATACTTTGTAATAAAACACCTAACAGTGATATGTACGATGTTGATTATTGTGCTATGTTCTTGGACAAAGCCTTGGGCAAACACTTCAATACAGCTTCATCTTGCACAGGGGACGCAGAAGAGTTGCTGTCAACTGTAGACGACGGGAAGCAGGAAGGGGTGTTTGTCTTGTGAAGACACCGAACAGCAAGTCCCAGTAAGTCATTTGCTCCTTTTGCCACCTAATCAATGCCCCCTGAGCCGCAGATAAACAAATGGGTTCCTCCTAAAAGGTCACGAAAGCCTTTACAAATTTCTGTGTTTACTGAATTAAAGATCAATGTCGTTCGTTTTGCCACATAAGTTGTAAACCTTATATGCGCATAGGACGCATACAGAGACAGGCATATGTACCCACACATGCAGCGTACATGCAATCACACAACAAGAGTGTTTGCGTGCAACCCAGCCTCCGAGGAACTATATCAGCGCCAGCATCTATCTTGTTAAAGGTGAAATGGGCAGAGCAGGCAGTGTGCTGTCAACTTATTTTTCAAAAACCATAAATTCAGTGCATAAAACTCACTGAAGTAAAACTCGCAAAAGGGAAAAGTACACTTTCTTTGCAGCCAGACAGCAAGATTTAAAGTGTCAATAAATGTTCAACAAAGCCTTTTCTCCCCCGTCTTTTACTGCAAAAATGGAAAGACTAATTTATATTTAATATTCATACCAGCATTGCCAAGTAAATAAATAAACACGACAGCGGCACTAGATTTAATTTCAAACAATTTACAGTAAATAAGTTAACATGCAGGTTTTCTCTTAGGATGTTGAAGCCAGTGCTCTTGTGTTACCATTTGGTGCACTAAAATCAAATGATTATTATTAGTGTTATTATTATTATTATTATGAAGGGATTTTTAATTTGAAGCAATACTGTGTATTTAAGTGTTGTGCTCTCCCTTCGCTGAGCGCCACACTGTAACAGATTACTTGCAGTATGATGTCAGCTGAAATGATAAAGCGTTATCATTCGTCCATGACCCGTGATCAATCACCGCATTCAATTTGAAGCTGATGACAGGGGAGGGGCCAGTGAACTAATGCCGCGATGAGGTAAAATTAGGACACTCTTCCCTGTTGGCTGAATACAGATGACCTCAAGAGGATAATGTTGGAATCAATGTTGAGACAACAGCTATAGATTGTCTCGGCTACCACAAGGGGAATGGTCAGCCGAGACATGCTTTTGTCTTATCGAATGCCAATGTGAGGCTTGAATTGCGACTCAGACATTGTTTTGTTTCCTCCCCGTTCTCTCAACTCGGGACGCTGATAATGATTTTCACTTTGACATAACAGGCCCTATGTGTATATCATGAATAGAACTTGAGTTAGGGCACATTCTGCCACCTCAGCAATTAGAGAAAAGTAAACAGCAACCATCAAATAGAGCTTTTGTGGCACAATTAGACAGCGATGTAATGAAAGGTGTGGCCTGTGACAATAGGACAGAATGGTAGGAGAGGACCCCGAGGGCTTAGTTTTCCTCATGACATCTGTCTCTCTCTCTTTCTGTCCTTAACTCACTATCTCGCTATCTCTCCCTCTGCTTAATTTTGTCTGACTGCCTCTCGTCCTCTCCAGCAGAGCACAGTGTAATCTCCTGCTCCCCTGTGGGTGCGGGGAGTAAATCAGCACAGCTGGATCACAGGCATCAATCTCAGGCAGCCCTCAGGATGGGCCACTTGTGAGCCCACAGGGAGGCATTTCCTCTTCATTTCAAATGAGAGACAAATGTTGCAGGGAGAAAGCGGCACTGCGCGGTGGGGGTTGGGGGTGAGCGAGGAGGCGGGTGGGCAGGCTGACGAGAGCGGTGGCGGAGGGCTGGGGTGGGGAGGTTTAGACAAGATTGGCACAGAGTAAAAGTGACAGGGTGTGGAAAGGAGACGAGAGGGTGAAACAGAAAAGAAAGTATGCACTGCACAAAAATGTACAGTCAGCACTACCTCCCTGTCTACTAATGAAAAAGTGCTACTGGTGTGAGGTGATTTTACTTGTTTTCGGTGCAGCGGACGTTCTCAAAAATTGCAGTGAAACTGCACGCTGTCGATGAGCGATTCACCTTTATGGCGCAGAGTATTTTAATAAAGTGGGAACTTGTAGGGCAGATGGAGGTGAATGTGATCTTCTCTGGCCTCTCAAATGAGAGGGAGAGGGGCAGAAAATGAGTCAAATGTACAGCACAGATCCGAAACCCAACAATACCCCAAGACAAAGCTAAAGATTTAGTCTGAACTTAAATATATGCTGAATATGTATGTATGTATGTAAGTCAACAAAAATCTACAGGTTAATTTTATGAATCAGTATTATCTTGGCCTAAAGGTGTAGAGCTAATTTAGTGACTTGCCACCAAGTGTATCTCTGGCACAGGCCTGCATTTAGATCAGCAATGACATAAAATTGAACTTTTCATTAGCTTTTGTCATTTTGGGCACTGGAATAAACCAGCTCTGTGTCAACAGAGATTTAAACGAGAAGACATTAATTTGTTAACGTGGTGCTTTACGGATGGATGGGCACTTTATGACTTCAAAGGATTTCTTTAGATGATGATAATGCTACCTCACTTAATAGCTTTCATTATAATTAATTTTCATCAAAAGGAAAAGCGACAAGGCTGATGTGACACCGTAATCCCAAACTGCTGTTGCCTCATTTGAGCTAATATTGATCTTTAGAGGGAGAACAGGATGATGTTAAAGCAAATTGCAGTTGACTGAAACCATTCTGACATTTGTGCTGAAGCTGAGGAGGCTGTCATTTCTGCGAGTGCACGCAAGTCAAGGCGTCCACACCACTGACAAGGGCATACCTCTACATTAGCATCTTATTGTTTTGAATGTGATTCTCATAATGAAAGCTTCTGGGGCTTCTTGCCGCAGTCTGCGTGTTTGATAGAAAAATTCAAGGCTGGCAATAAACTTTCAATGTAATTTGTTCTCTTAGAAAAGTGTTTTCAAACCTTTTGGTCACACTGTATATTATTTCCATTATTATGTTGTGAGAACTGTGGTCTAATTTCCCAGCTGACCATACAAAATGAGCAAGTTCCATATTCAGTTTATGCAATAGCCACCAACATATAAATCACATAGTTTCAATATGATGCTAAGAGGGGACAAAAATAACTGCAAAGCTCAAACAATACTAACCACTGCAATACGGTTTGTGTCTTTTAAACTGATTAGGGATGTACTGTAAAAGTATCTTTCTAAGGAAAAATTATTAAAGAAAAGAAACGTAACCCTTTACAATAACTATAGTCAATATATTGAGAGTTAAAACTCTCCTTGAACGTTATCTGGACAGTTATTTTAAAGTTGCTAGTGATTTTTAACTTGGTGAAGAGTAAATAAATTCTGTTTCGTGTATCTACAACCATTATTTTGATGCTATTATAAAGTTAGCAAAGTATTTACTATACTTATTTTTAAGCGCAAAAAGTTATGCTGGTTAAATGGTGGAATAAACTGCTGGACTGTGTACCTGGAGACCACAGTTTCTTTCCTGACTCACTCACGGATTAGTTTTTCTGTGTGTTTGCTTTCACTGTCTGTTTGATTAGATTTAAGTACCTGAACTAACTTCATCAGGTTAACAAAAAGATTGTAGTTTGGGTTAAAATATGATGCATTATGAGTGAGCTTCACTATTGCCTCAGTTCATACACAAAGACCACCTTGTGCAGCAGCTTCAATTAAACAGCTGAATTTGATGTCCTGATAATGAGAACTATTGATTTATAATTTAGGTATAAATTAGCATTTAGTATATGTGCTCCATTCCTGTATACACACTACATACTGTACATACACCCTGGACTGCTGGTCCAGACAGCTTGTTGAAGTTCAAACCAAGCATTGGGATGGGGAAGAAAGGTGATTGGAGTGACTTTGAGCTGCTCATCTGCTGGGATTTTCCAACACTACCATCTCCAGCATTTACAGAGAAAGGTCCAAAAAAAAGAGAAAATATCCAGTGAGCAGCAGCTCTTTGGAAGAAAATGTCTTGGTGATATCAGAGCTTAGAGGAGAATGACCAGACTGCTTTGAGCTGACAGGACAGCAACGGTAACTCAAATAACCACTCGTTGCAACTGAGGTATGAAGAAGAGCATCTCTTAAAAACACAACATATTGAACATTGACGAAGATGGGCTACAACAGCAGAAGGCCACTCCTGTCAGCTAAGAACAGGAAACTGAGGCTACAGTTTACACAGGGTCACCAAATTGGACAACAGACGATTGGAAAATGTTGCCTGGTCTGATGAGTCTTGATTTCTGCTGTGACATTCAGATGGTATTTGGCAAACAATATGGTGGCTTGGATCCATCCTGCCTCGTATCAATGGTTCAGGCTGCCGGTGGTGGTGTAATTGTATGAGGGATTTTTTTTTTGGCCATCTGTTTATGACCACTTCTGATGGCTGCTTCCAGCAGGACAGCGCACCATGTCATATACGTGTGTGTGTGTGTGTGTGTGTGTGTGTGTGTGTATGAGACGGAAGAGGATGCTAATGATAGGGTGAGATGGAGGCAGATCCATTGTGATGACTGCTGTATAGCTTATAGGAGAAGCTCTTCAAGCAAGAAGAGCTCACACTCGCATTCGGCTGCACCACAAGACAAATGGTGAGACGAGCCTGGGGTTTGGGATGGACAGGTTTAAGGATATTACAATGGTAAATACCCATCTGTTATCCAAAAGTCCTGAATTGGCAGTCAAGAGCTCTTCCATTTTACTGATTAAGAGGCTCAATATTTTACGGACTGTCATCACATAATGTAAATCTGCTCAGCGCCGTCATGCTCGAATCGTATATGTACACTGAGAAGATTTAGTGGTCCACTTTGTACCACATTTTTCATGTAAGACGCAACTGCTACAATGCTTCCAATGGAATGTGAAGGCATTGACCAAAGTGCTTTTAACTGCTACAGTACAAAGAGCATTTTTCTCAAGAGCCTTTTCAGCCTGAGCCCATTATCTGTGGTTTCAGTTTCTCCAGGTGAAATTTATTGTAGCGAAGAATTCTTCTCTCTTCTTCTTTCTTTTCTTGTGCCTCTCGGCCTCCCTTTACTTTCTGTTTTCTCCTCCGCAATTGTGTTTTTTTTTTTTTGGTTTTGTTTATGTTTATAACAACAAGCAAAAGCAAGTTGGGAGTAACTTAAAATGGCCAGAGTGAAAATTTGAATTGGATTCTAGTATTGAATAATCATATAATAATCCTCACTCCAAAGATTCTTTTATTCATGGCTGTTTAAAGCTTCTAGTGTTCACTAACTTGATGTGAAGTCTGTGATTTCATAATCCTCTACCAATAATAAGGCAGATACAAATTTGCAGTAACTAGCTCGTTAACTAAATGTAATGTTTGGCGAAGGGAAACAAAAAAAACTCTGACATTAATTCATACAGTGGTCTTTTAACACAAAAAAAATGCATTTTTCAAAATCTCTAGCTAGAGTGCAGCTTTTCAGATATCTATTGTTCTGTCTCTTTTTTTCTCTCTGTCAACAAAGAAGCCGTTAGCCTTGGGTTATGCTTGTAAATCACCCAAATGACACTTGTGCAGAGATGCCTGACTCTTGTCAGAAGCTTGAATTCTACAAAGTCTATTTTCTTTTGTGAAGGAGTTCATTCTCCATGTTTTGAAGCTGTCTCCATAGAGTTGAAGTGCTTCAGCAGCACAACCATGGGATGTGTTGACAAGTCGCACAAAGAGCACACCTGTATGCGGGAGATTAGACTCCTCGGCTCAGCAAACACTAGAAGGGTAACAGTAAGCAAACAAGAGGTAAAACCATTTTTTTTCCAAAAGCGACATAATAATGTTTAGCCATTAGAAAAATTGCATATGGATAGAGAGGTACGCTGTGTGCAATAAATAAGTCTTAAATGCCACAGTGTCACTTAATAAATGCCAATTTTTCTTCGTCTGCAGTTGGTGAAAGGTATACAGGGCAACATGGCTGCTATCAGTAATGAATTTTAGTGACAACGTTTTGCTTTAATGTGTGCTTAATTGGAAATTGGCTCCTCATAGTGGAAAACAATGCCTCGACAGCTAAGCATTTGCTGTGGCTAATGCCCTATACATTCTGACATTAGTTATACTTTGTAAAATTTGTGATGAATGCTTGTTTGCTAAATGCTGCCACTGTAACAATATTAATCCATCAGTTTCCCTGAAGCCTTGCCTAAATAGAAATTCTAGACAGGAGATTGTGTGTAATGCAGTGCAAGGCTTTGAGGGCCCTCAGAGGAACAGGCAAGCTGCGGGTTCTAGGCTGAATTAATCAGCTGGTACAATCTGTGAATGAACAGTCATTTTGGTTAGGAAAAAAGCGCATTAAGAAACATTGCATTTCTTTTTGTCGGTACATTTTTAATGCCTTGGCTATATCTCGGTAAAACATATCCTCCAAAAAGCTCTTCATAAAGCAGTTTCCCAGAGAGATCAAACTCAGCTTCTCTGAGTGATATTTACCAGTCACCCAATTATTTTTAGCATGCTGTCAATGTGTGCTACACACGCCCACGTACCAGGAGACAGGGTTGTGGAGGGGTGTTTGATTGCGGCCTTAATACGGGAACCTTTGCGTCAGATGCAACAGCTGTCAAAGGAGCAGCTCCCTTCATTAGCAGTCCTTCCAGAGTGTTCCAGCAGCTCTGCACCAAAAGCCAAGAGTTGTGCTGGAAAATGCTCTAATCTTACAGCAAGGAATGATGGGGAGAGAGAAAGAAATAGAAGATTTGGAAAGGATTTAGGCAGGGAAAAGATTAGAAACCCATATCGGCCTTATCGTGCAGCCTCCACACTGGGGAGTTGAATGAAGCAGCTGTCAAATTTGAAACATACAAAAGCAGTAATCCTACAGTAAACAGAATGCTGGGTTTTAAATACAGCAAAAAACAGAGAGAGAGAGAGAGAGAGAGCAAGCAAATAGTCTATCGGCGTCTAAACAGCCTTCCTATGGAGAGAGCACTCTGCTAGGGTCTTCCAGTACATGGACTTGACTGTCAGCACTGGCAGAGGAGAGCTGGCCACATGGGGCGTGGGTGAGAGTGAGAATGTGCAAATATTCCGACAAAGTCTCCCACAGAACAGAACATTTGGAGACTATTGGTGTGTCATCATGAAAAGCAGAAAGGTCCACAGTCAAGTGCAGGAGAGGGTTTTACATGGCCTGACAGTGGAGATTAGGAGAGCACTCACCTCTCTCTGTGACCCCAGTAGAGCCCACGTCTTTCTTCCTCTTTGAGCAGAGCCAAACTGATACAGCCTGTGCAACAAGCCTGAAATAGCAAGTTGAGAAATGCTGTGTTGTCTCTCTGCAACTGCCATTTAAAGCAGCCTTTAGTAACTGAAAATTAGGAAGTGTGTGTTCATGCACATTAGTATGTGAAAGTGCGCATGTTTTTTTTTTTTTTTTTCACTATAAAATGTGTACATCAAAAATTAGAATACACCGCCTGGTATGCCCTTGGCAGGATTCAGCAGCTAAGAAAAAAAAAGTATTAGCTATAGTGGATATTTTTCATCTTTTCCATCTTTAATTTTTCAGACTTTGTGACTCATCAGCCACTGATAATATCATGGATGATTTTGAGGTCAGATAATAGAAGCATGGATATTAAAAAAAAAAAAAAAAGCAAAAAAAAAAGCACAAGTACTTAAACTGTCCTGCAATTATTTCCAACTACTTTTTCCACATCTTTGGCCTTAAGCATCTCCACACCTTTGGTTTAATATAAGAAGTACTTGGACTGCAAGTCAACAGTCGAGATATTGAGTTGATAAAAAAAGAAAGACAGAAAAAAAAGCACTGAAGAAACAAAGAATTGCAGAGATGTAATGACAGTAAAAGCAACGGCTGTTTAGAAAGTTTTTTGGTTTTTTTTCGCATTACTTCAGCCAAACTGTAAGGCACAGTTTGGCTGAAGAAATGCATGCTCGAGAGGCCACGGGAACAACGCTGTTATGATGTCAACAAACAGTTGAATTGACAGTTTATTGCCCCATCCCAGGAATACTTTTTTTTTTTGGTAAAAAAAACAAAAAAACAAAACAAAACCAAAAAACCCACATATTTCCAAAAGTTTCTGTCCTTTGTGTGACAGTCTGCCTAGTTTGTCAATAACAAAACAAACTTCCATTACTGGTCATTATTTGCCATCATTTACAATGCATGTATACATGCATACCATACACCCTCTTATGATATTCTCTAAAGAAATCTCTTTCAATATGCACAGCTGAAAAAGCACACCACCACTATCATAGAAAAACACTTATTTTTTTAACCTCGCTGTAGAGCAAACACCTGGACAACCAATCAAAGCTAGCATACTAAATGCTATAGGCGCCACGGCTGAACCACTGCACAGACAGAATATTAAGTTGTAATCAGAGTTGGTGACCCTTTGAAGAAACAAACTCTACTTCATGCCTATGCAGGAATTAAAACATTTTGCTCACAGAACACAATTTGAGTTTCCTTAGTATGTGTACAGAAATGCCTTCAAACCACTGATTTGAAAGACATATTTGTGGGACTAATGGGGCTGTGGCCCAGCTGTGTCAAAACAGCCCCCAGAAAAGCTGCTGTGCGGTTGTTCGTGATTACTGAACAGGTCATTTATATATGCATATTCAGCAGCGTGTTTGATACCCCTCTCGACTTCTTTGGCCGATTGCTTTTAAAGCAGACTTACACTGCTTGGTATGCAACCCACACAGGCTCTCCTTCAGGGCATCATCAGTGGAGGCTGAAGTCTGATGAGGAAAAAAGAGAGGGTGAAGAGAGAGAGAGAGAGCGAAAGAGAGGGAAAAAAATGAAAGAGAAAATTCTTTACACAGTGTACCAGAAAACGGCACAGCATTTCCAAAAGGCGTCCATGTTTTGACCACAGTCTTTTCATTTGAACCTTTGCTCAAAGGCAACAGCTCCTTGGTCTCTCATCATACCCATTCACTCATCGATTGCAGAGAAACTTCTGCCACCAAACCTCAAAAGCTGCTTGACTGATACACAAAACCATATCTTTCTGTGTTTTATGGCAGATAGCGTCGGAAAATGAGTACCTTGGTTGCCTTTATCCTTCCTAACTTCTCCTCATAACTCCTTTGGGAAATGCGGCAAGTTGATTTGCCATTCCTGAGCCAAGGCCTTAATTATGTACTAAGTCATGCCTGGCACAGAATTCTCATCTCCTTCTGCCGTATTTGGCCGACACCCTGTGCTGTGCGTGCAGGCTGAGTACTGGATGCAGTGTGGGTGCAGTTTGGACTTGGCCCTTGATGGTCTCCCGTCAACCCTGATGAGAGGAATTTGAGGTCATTGCTATGCCTGTTTGCAGTCCCTATGCAGTGCATACCTCCACATACAGTAGAAAAATCTCTGCACAGCTTCAAAGGCTATGCATCTATAATGGCATACTGAACTAATAAAGGGAGTCAATCTGTTTTGTAAATCCCACTTGTGCAATTTCAGAATTAAAGGAAAATTAGAGTGGAGGAATGAAGTAAAAAAAAACAAAAAAAAAAAACAAGAAGGGGAAGAAAGAAATGAGATTGCCTTCAATTGCCGGAAGCTTTCCAAAAATCCCCTCTTTTTTTCTCTTTCCTCTTTCTCTCTCGCTGAGCTTATTGGTATCTTATTAGATATGTCTCTGCCATACAAAGTTATTGTGCTGGGAGTCTTTTCAAGGCCCAAATCCCAGCAAAGCCTGTAATAATCTGTCAGCTGAAGGAGATACCCCTACAGACAAGGGGCTCCTAATCCACATAGATCAATAGCTGACTGACTGGCTAACTCCCCAGTCCACTGTACCACTGTCCACCCAGTGACAGCCTCCTGCGGCTGGCGTCTCCCTCTCTGCCATGATCACATTCTCAAACTCCCAATAGGCTATCGTGAGGTTAATGAGTGGGATAATGGAGACATATTAGAGTCAATATATGACCTTTGGATATGGGTCAGTGAAAGTGACAGGAGAGGCGCCACGTACCACGGCCAATAAGCATCACTAGAACTAATAGGACCTTTATAGAATACAGACTTTCCAATTACACTGCATGCTTCAGCACACATCTGCATAAAGCTGTCCCAGTTTGTCAAAACACAGAGGTCCTGCCACAAGATCCAGCAATGTGAGTTGTAATTTTCCTACGTAGAATGAACCCTACAATATTTGGCAGATTCCATATTTTTAATGTGGATAAGAGTCTCTGGACTGACAGATTTGCATCAGATTGAACTAAAATGAACCTAGAGGAGGACTGTATCTCCGTCTCGCCCTCCTCCATAAAAGGGAAGGAAAATGCATTCTGTCTTTCTTTCTCGCTCATACCATCCTCCAAAAAACACAATCTCTCTTCCTGTCCCACTCCCTTCAGTTCTGCCGGCTCGAGGGCAGAGCAGACAGTCTGTGCCAAAAGAGATGGACTTAGAGAATGGTGAATGATGGCGATTTCATTCATTAGATTGGTTGAGATCACTGCTATATTATAAACTCTGACAACGAGCTGTCATCTTTGAGACAGAAGACCATTGGTATTTTGGTCCTTAATACGGCTATCTCCTGGGATGTCCGAGCCAATCATGGCTGTAATGAGGGGGAGACAGAAGTGAGGAGCAGTACAGGATATTGTTCCTTCAGGCTGGTTAGCCTGCTTTATAAATCAGTTGCATGGTGAGTGAAGACACATGTCAAGTGCTTGCAATGCTGTGGAATAAAAAATTCCATCATGACACGTCTCATATTTTTACTGGGAGTGACAGCAGTACCCAGATGAGACAGAGGGTACAGGCATTTTTTTTAGCATCATTTATGAGTGTGTATATATTTTCATCTTGTAAGCCTAGGTATTTCTACACATTACTGCTGCACTCAGTACATCAGTTCCCATTATACTATAGGTTAGCTTTTTAAAGATGACTAAAGATTTCTTCTAGAGAAGAAACTAAGAATGTGGTGGAGAATAAAACTGATCTAGTTTGCCCTAAGTTCATCTACGCAAAATCACCATGTCAGAGGAAAAAAAAACTACTTGTTTCTGCTCTGGATCAGAATGTCTGTGTGTATGCATGTGGACCTCATTGGATATCTGATTCAAATATGTGAACATGTTTACGTTTCTGTCAGAGAACATTATTTGTGATGCACAAGGACAATTTTTAAGTGATTTTAAAACCCGCCCTTCAATTACTCCTTTTGGCAAGCCCTTGTTCATTCCTGACTTGGTGTAGATGTACATTTGTAACAAATGTTGTGAATTTTTGATTTGTGGCTTGAGGCAGTGGATTTCATATGCAAGCTTCAGTACTGATTATTTTGGAATAATCATTCCATTACACGAACATGTCTCCAAGGCATAGTGTGTGTAGTGTGTTTCCTCAAAGTAAATATATTTTTATCAATGCAATAGTTTCAAACTGAGTAAAATGTGAATTTCCTCCCAGCAATGAAAAAAAAAAAAATCTGAATGATGGTCCTAAATGAGGAAATGCCCACAACAATTTAAAATCTTCAATACTGCAGGGGTTTGTTTTATCACAGTAAAAAGATACTGTTAGAAAAAAATCATTATTCAAATTGTGTAAACAACTGATTAATGACAGAAGATAGCTGAATGAATTGAAACAAAAACAACCAATTCTATGTTAAGACTAACACTGTTATATTTGTAGCACAAGGGTGGGAATGTTATGAGCATCTTTGATAGTTCACATCCTAATCGACATGTACTCACTGTACCAGTAGCAAACAGATGCACAGTCGGGGCGAAAGTTCTATAAGGCATGATCAGAGTGGCATGTGGTTCAAAAAACAAACAAGGGTAGAAAGGCCTTGACTTCATAAGCACAGCATGACCACTGTCTTGTATTTTATGATTCCTGACACAGCTAAGGGGAAATACTTAATAATATACATATTTCGCAAAGAAACAAACAAAAAGAAAATTCTTAGCCTTGAAGGGGAAAAAACAAGCAGAACAAACAAGTAAAAAAATCAAATAGAACTGAATAAAACATATGAAATAAACCCAGCCATGCCAAACAAGAAATAGCATAGCATACAAACATATGTATACTGTTGTAAAAAAAATGCAGAAGCAGTGTCTGAAAAATTAGTACATCCTTAATGTTTTCATAGAAATTAAGAGGGTAAATAGCAGCCGGGTGCTGCTAATCAAATGTATTTGATTAATTGATCATTAGCAAATGTGACCTCCTCTGTAAAAATAGATCATTCAGCTGTTTGCTGGTCTGGAGCATTCAGGTGTGTGTTAACGCAACGCCATGGAGTGGAGGTCCTAGCAAATTCAGCCCAAGGTCAAACCATGCAAGAGAAACTGTATATGTCTCAGTAAGAGAGTTGAATGTTAAAGTTCATGACAGTAAAATTAGAAAAAGACTGAACAAGTATCTCTAAAAAGAGCATCACAGCATGGCATTTATTTGCATCTGAACCAACCACAAGACTTCTAGAACAATGTTCATTGGACAGATGAGATCAAAGTGGAAATGTTTGACCATAATGCACAGTGCATATCAGCAAAAACTCCTCACACCAAGTGTACAGCACGGTGGTGGAGGGGCGATGATTTGGGCACTTTGCCACATTGAGTTGACCATGAACTCCTCCGTATACAAAATGTGAGGCCATCTGTCGGACAGCTAAAGCTTGTTCAAAAATGGGTTGTGCAACAGAACAATCATGCTAAGCACAGCAGCAAATTTATAACAGAATGGCTGAAAGAGAAAAAAATCAAGGTGGTGACACGGTCTAGTCAAAGTCCAGACCTCAACCTGATTGAAATGCTGTGATGGGACTTTAAGAACAAAACAAATTCCCGCAAACCTCATTGAAGTGAAGCAATGTTGTAAAGAAGAGTGGGCCAAAATTCCTCCACAATGACATGAGCGACTGATAAATTCATACAGAAAATTCTTATTTCAAATTATTGCTGGTAAAGGTATTTTTTCACCCTATGGCGAGTACTTTTCTCACACTACTTCTGCAACTGGGTTTAGTTTTTAATAAATAAATAATGACATGGTGTAAAATGTCATTTGTTGCTCACCTGAGGCCATATTCAAATCATTTTAAGAAGAATAAGAATAAGAATGTCTTTATTGTCAGCATGCATTGTGTGGCAAAAACACAGCCGCTGCCACTGAATGGTGCAGTAATAAAATCTTCAAACATAAAAGCAGTATAAAAGAATGTGAAATATACAGACAAATATACAGCTACAGCGATTTAAACAATAAACAGCATGAACAGTATAAACAACTGAAGAGGAGTGTAGGAATACTGCATGGAATGAACATGGAGTGTTTTGCTTAGAGAAAGAGAGTATTACACATTAATCAACTTCCCGGGATATAAATACAAATACTGAGGATTTATGTAGATTACAGTGGAAGACTTAATTATTTTGTTGTGTTCAATGATCTGATGGACCACGGATAAAAGCTGTTTTTAAATCTGTTTGTCCTGTATCTCAGACACCTGAACTATTTGCCAGATGGCAGCAGGTTGAACAGGTGATGACCAGGGTGGGAGGGGTCAGCCACAATTTTCGCAGTCCTTCTGAGGCAACAGGAGTTGGCAATGTCCACAGAGGGGGCAGAGGGCACCTGATGATTTTCCCAGCAGTTCTGGTAGCTCTCTGCAAAGCTCTTTTATCTGCTAAAGGTTGCTTTTGGTGCACCAATCTACCAGCACCTGAATTTCCTCTCTGTAGGCTTGCTCATCACCCCCATCCCCCCAACCACAGTTATGTTGTCAGCAAACTTAATGATAGAATTAGAGGGGTGGATGGAAGCACAGCCATATGTGCTGAGGGCATACAGAAGGGGCTCAGCAAACAGCTCTGAAGGGATCAGTGCTGAATGTTAGGTAGGAGAAGCAGACCTGGCCATCCTTCACAACCTTAAGACAGAAGTTTTTGATCAAGGAGCAGACAGGTGAGGGGACGTCTAGGTCGTGAAGCTTCTCCATCAGGATGTCAGGTATAATTGTGTTAAATGCTGAGCTGTAATCAACAAACAACTGGCAGCTCCAGGTGGTTCTGTGGAGAGCAGCGATGACAGCGTCCTCCATGGATCTGTTTGTCCTGAAGGCAAACTGATGTGAGTGGAGGTCCTAGAGGAAGGAGGCTTTAAGGTGCTGAAGAATGAGCCTTTTGAAGTACTTCATGGCCACAGATGTCAGTGCCACCGGTCTGTAAGCATTGATGTCCAAATTCGTTGGTCTCTTAGGAACCAGAATGATAGTGGCTGCTTTCAGGCAGGTCAGGACCACAACCAGAGTCAGGGAGGTGTTGAAAACCTTGGTAATGACTCACAATGTGCCTTGCCCAGTAATCCATCTGGTCCTGCAGCTTTTCTGCAGTTTACAGCCACCAGGGCACACCTCACATGGTGGACCTTAGGGTGAGTGTGTGGGAGCTGGAAGATGGGTGAGAGTTCAGTGGTGGTGTGGCAGGTCTGGAAGACTCAAAACAGGCAAAGAAGTGGTTAAGTTCCTGTCCCAACAAGGCATCAGCGCGACTATAACTGGTGAGATGCATTTATGCATTTGCAGTTATTACAGTGTTTGATGCCTTTCCACACCTTCCACACAAGGTGCGACTCGACTTCACTTTCTTCATGCACTCCTTCTTGGCTGCTTTGATGCCTCTTCTGAGATTGGATTTGGCCATACTGTACAGGGCTTTGTTGCCTGACTTGAAGACAGAATGCCGGGCCTTCAGGAGTGACCCAACATCTGAGGTCACCCAAGATTTCTGGTTAGGATAGACAGAGATCTGCATAATCTCAGTGTTAGAGTCTGTACAATATTTGATATATGAGACCACAGTGCCTGTGCGCTCTTGCAGCTCCAAGTTCTCAAATATAGACCATTTAGTTGTCTTAGTATCTGGTGGTATATACACAACTGTAACAACCACCACAGAGAGCTCTCCAGGCAGGTAGAGAAGGGTCTACACATGACTAACAAAACTTCCAAGTCAGGACAGCAGTGTTTATAGGTGACCCTGCAGTTTGTACACCAGTCGTTGTGAGTGTAGACACTGACTCTCCCTCCTCTGCCCTTACCGGAGTCAGCGTTCCTGCTGTAGCGGTGAAGGGTGTGGCCTGATAGCTGGACAGCAGCATCAGGGATGAGCAGGTGTACCCAAGATTCCATGATAATAATCACACAGCAGTCCCAAATCATATTGTTCACAGCCATCTGTAATTCCAATTCGTCGGCTTTGTGAACAATAGATCTTATATTAGTGAGCAGGACGTTTGGAATTGGGGGTTTATGAGGCTGTCATGCTAGCCTTGCTAACAGACACACTCTGCATCCCCGCTTTTGTTTGCGGCACCTCCTCTCAGGCCCGAAAACAATCCAAGGAGCACCTGGTGTTCTGGTTCTGTTGTGGGATTGTAGGAAATCACTCATAGACATAAATCCTATTGATCTCAGTTCGCTATCAGTGAATATTAAAGACCCATACACATAGTCCCACATACACAGGAACACACACACAAAATGAATTAAACTGCACTAAGTCAGGGAGCCAAGTGCCACTGCAGCCATGTGCACTGCCATTTTAATACTGTAGTAAGGACCAGATTTTGTTTTTTCATGTCCCAGTGCATACAGAATAAAAGAGGGTATACTTTTTTTTTTTTACATGATGCAATTGAAATTGAAAACTGTAAATATATGTCATATATATGTCTGATTATATATTGTACATAAAGGCATTTTGGTACTTGTGTGAGGAACCTCAAATATAGTCAAAGGCCAGCATGTCTTAGATAAAATACAATAATATTTGTTAGCACATAATTGTGAAAATAGACTCATAATTAGTAGGTGTGGGTTAAGTATAGCTGCTTCCAAATGTGATCACAGTTATGCATTACAGCTGCATATACCTTGTATGTGGTTTGGAGATTTTGAATAGAAAGCAAAGAGATTTTGCAATGCTTTCACCGTGGTCCGCTCTGTCCTCTTTGCAGCAGTGCTAAATTGGAACTCTGCAGGGACACAAAGGCTGTACAATTCGCAATCACACAATCTCATCAGCGTAATAGATTGGGGAGGAGGAAAACCAGAAACTGACATAAAATTCACTGCAAAAGCCACAGGTGCCCCAACAAATACGCACAACCCCTACTGAGGACACATGAAGCATAGCCAAGCTTATAGTTTGTATGTAAAACAGGGGTTTGCTGAAGAAAAGGACGCATACTTACCAACTCCTATAGAGAAGGAAAAACTGAGTATAAACCGAAAGATCATGCTGTATAATTGCAACAAGCAGAAACTGACTCAGTTCAAATTGAGTGCTGTTGTCATTCTTTGTGGGGGCAAACCCAAACAAAACATTTTTCAATTCATGAATTAAAACTTATTCCTCTCTCACTCTCTCCATTGCTACCCTACATTGAAGCCTAGATGATGAATTGGCCAAGTGTGAGCATGCGACGGGAACTGCATTGTTCATGGACGATCAACCCTTGCTGAAAAGTCTGGGGCAATGATGTGTTAGCACATCCTCCCGAGATGAGTCACCCTGATGCCTTCTGACAGGCCTCATTCCACTAGTGAGCGAGGCTAACCAGGAGTGTGGCTTAGCCCCAAACACATGCTTCAGGGTAGACTCCATCTGGCCCAAATGAGAGCAAAGGAAGTGTGGTTAAAAATAACCAACAGAGAAGGTATGGCAGAAAGACAACGGGCACGATGAAAGCATGCGAGGATGGTAGTAGGCTGTCATTTAAGCAGAACTGTACAACAGCCTAGAATCGGCAAAGGAACTTTATTGATTTGTTTTATTTTTCTGACAGAATAAAGTTCAAATGAAAACGTTATCCCAACAGTGAAGCTTATTCAAATAATACACACGATGTGTAGAAATTTGTCAATTCATTGAACTAACAGTGCTACATATATATGACTTTCCACAGTCTTTTTTTCTTTTTTGTTATTTTCAGTCAGCTCAAACAATATCATCAAGTTGGATGGACATATGAATGGCATTTTCATAAAGCAGCCCGGATTATTATCTAATCTTTCATTTTGAGGGGGATCAAAGACGGTCTCACAAGTATGGCTTCCTGTTTTGTTTTTTTTGTTTTTTGGTTATTAAAATATCGCCTATTTTGTCATTTAAACCAGAAATTGAATCTTGAATTCTTACTTTGAAAGGGTAAAAAGAATCATGAACCCCTCTCATGAAATGCAGCTGAAAACCAAACATAAATTGTTAGTTTGGTACTGATACAGGAAAGCAGATGTTTATTTTGAGATTACATCAGCTGAATTTTATGAAGTGGAAAATTCTCTAAATCATAAAATAGCTAAAATAAATCAAAAGCTGTTTGTCTTCCACATGTATCTTTAAACGTGTTAATCTCGATTGCGTTTGTAGTCGCGTGTCAAAGTTGCTTTTTTTGAGAACCCAAACACAGCCCCGCCTGTGCCTTTTCTCTCTTCCATGAGTTCTTATCATCTCACCAGACCGTAGGGAGAAAAGCAACATCAGAAAGAGTGCTCGTTTGAAGACCTGCTCTCTGCTGTCACGGTTCATTGTGGAGAGATATCTGTCCATTTCCTGTAAAAAAATAAAATAAAAAATAAAAGTTCACGGTTCAGTTAGGATGTGTGGACCTGTGCCTCAAGCCTGGCATTTCCCCCCACACAGCTCTATCTTTTGGCCCTGCTGCCTTTCCTCTGCATTCTGGTATCTTCGTGGTTGGTTAGTTGAACTTGGACGGGGAGGGAGGAGGTGTAGTAGGAGGGGCTGGGGTAAGAGGGTTGGCTGGGGATGAACTGACAGGTTATTACTGGCTTTGTGGGGGATTATTCCATAAAAGCCCCCTCAGCCCCATGGCCAGCATGGCCATAACCCCAGCAAATAAGATAAAATAATCTCTGTAAAAGTGGACTGAGAGACAGGGAGAGAGACTGTCAGACAGTTAGGCAAAGATAGATAACCAAATATCCTGGTGCTCCTGAACGAGCAAAAAAAAAAAAAAAAAAGAAAAGAAAGAAAGAAAGAAAAAAGAAAAGCAGAAATCTTCTTCAATCTGTCCTAATTTTTTTTTGTTTTCTTTTTTCTGAAAAAAACCTGTGCCTGGGGATATGTCAGTTGGAATGAGATTAAACTCCCACAGCATAGAGATGGAAAACCAGAGTGGAACACATCTAAAATGCTTAGAGCTCCTGTTTAGAGAAGCTGTATTCTCTCTTCTGGTTCAATAGATGAGAATCTGACTCATGTGGGCTGTTGCATAAGCAGGTGCAATCATTATCAGGAACCTAGTTTGGTTGGAGGACACTACAATGCTTTGTGATGCAGGTCCACAATTTACACTGTAATTTTCCTGTTCAGTCAGGTATCAAGAAAATATAGACTGACATTATTTTGGTGCCTGATATTGATGCACAGTGGAAATAAACAAGGACTGGGATAGCAACAACTGGATGTTTGTATGAAAAAAATGTCATTCCAACATATACAAATATTTTTTATAAAAACTGGGATTTTACTGGTACTCAGGTTTAGGAACATGGTGTAAACAGCTGTGCTACTGATGTGGAACAAAATCAAAAACTTGAGAACACACACACACACACACACACACACACACACACACACACACACACACACACACACACACACACATATATATATAT